>JAAGNO010027853.1:0-15158 GCA_033439905.1 Ceryle rudis
AAAATACCCTTATCCTGTAATGACCGTAACTGTATCGTGGCCAGCTCACTAATGTATATGGTTGCTAGAACCACATTCAGCCTTTCCTGTCTGGCCCCTAAACGAATAAGAAAACACACAAAAACATCAAAAACTCTTGCTGGCCATGGAGTAAAAATTTCGTATGTTCTTCTGTAGATGTGACTGCACATATTGTAAATAATTCTTTTGTGCAAAAAGACCAAAACTGTTCAGATGAGGATACTAGCCGCTGGTGGTCTCCTTTTTGCGGTGTAAGAACACAAATCAGATAAAATTTGCTGCTTGTGTTACTGCAGTTCTGGTTACAGCACTCCCTAAATCCCCACTCTAGCTGCATTACCTGGGTTGTGTGCTGGGTTTTGAGCTCCCTCTTGTGAAATGTTTTTTACTGCGTCATTATTTTTAGGAGCCTCTATGTAGACCAGCCCGCATGCTATAGCTCATGTGGTGTAACACTCTAGTCCACAAGTTGTTCCATTGGAATCTATGGGGGAGCGAGCATTAGAAGATATTCAGGGTGAGAAAGTGGGGCTGTTTCTCATTTTGCTGCATTTGTCTCTGTGATAGTTTAGGTAGCTACTGCTGATGAAGCAGCAGTGGTGCCACAGAAGAATAAAAGACAAGGAAATGAAAGAAAGGGGGAAAAAGGAAGAAAAAAACCCAACCACAAACAAACACAAAAAAATAACAGAAGATGAAAGATGACTGTGGGCTCAGACTTTGATTTGAAATCATGCTAGAGCCAACCTGAAGGCTCCTCACTCTGCTAATTCAAAAGGGTTGAAGTAAATGGATGGCTTAACTTGTACCAGCAGGCTTCAAGCCAGCTGAGTTATAGGCTATCTGCACCACTGTAACGTTATACTAAATGAGGTGTTGTGTACCCCTTGCAGCTTGCATAAAATCCATTTGAAGGCACATAGCCAGCATAAACCTCATTATCTGTATTGTGTCTAATTAGCCTACTGTTTGAAACTTTACAAACCAGTTTTTGTAGTGGCCTGTATAACCTGGCTATAAATTTCTGGTCTGAGAGGCCAACGTGGGCGCATCAATTTCACATTGAATATATAGACCTTGTAACTGTTACCATAAAGGAAAGGCAAATAGCCCAAATCTGTAGCTAATACGTCTACTAAAAAAAAAGGCCCTTCAGAGTCTTTGTTCAACAGGTGAAGTATTGCAGAGCTGGGCTGCAGATGGGTAAGCAGTTTGAAAGTGTGGTGGTTGGGAGAACTAGAAGTAAACTCTATGAAGGGAAGGTGAACACTGTACAGCCTCTGCCAGGGTCCAGCACTGGTGATACTGTGTGATTTTTATTTTTTTATGTATTTTTTTTTAATCCTTCAACAGTGTTACATAGGAAAAAACCCCCATCTATTAATCTTTTAAATTTAGTTTATCACAGTTGCACCTATGGTTAAATAATCTGCATATTTTCTTCAGTAGCTATGAGGAGGAGTAATTAGACAGAAAAAAGGAGAAAGCTGGGTCACCCTATACCTCTGGCATGGGATTTTGTTGCATTAATTTTAGATGTTTTTATGACAAAGCTTTTTGATCTTAGCCCCATCTTGGATAGAAATAAATTGCATTTGCGTGACAGTGGCAAATAAAAAAAAGTGTTATCAGAATTAATAAGATGTGCTGCTGTAAAATTACAAAGAAATATGTAAATACTACACATTTTAGCAGAGTAATATTTATTTCCATAGTCTATTTATTGTCATCTTATACGCTGTTAAATACTGGGATGAAGTCAATGAGCTGAGGTAAGAACACCTGCCTGTTCCATTCTCTCTGAGTGCCATAATGCTGTCAGCTTGCATTAAATGTAATAAAATAGAAAAACCCCAAATCAAGGTATTTACCTAACTTCTCAGGGACTACAGCTAGTAGTTATCCACTGTTATGAGACCTGGTATGGATGAAATGATCTGATTTACCAGAATCGATGTTGCTAATGTTTTCCTTTTC
Source organism: Ceryle rudis (assembly GCA_033439905.1). Classification (NCBI taxonomy): domain Eukaryota; kingdom Metazoa; phylum Chordata; class Aves; order Coraciiformes; family Cerylidae; genus Ceryle; species Ceryle rudis. The sequence continues at coordinate 1,999 of JAAGNO010027853.1, forward strand.
ATATTTCATGCTTGTCTGCCTCTGTACATATTATTGTGTTGTGTATTTATGAGCGCTAGTAAGCAATAATTTATATGTCAAAATGGCCAAGCAATACAAGGTTAAAACTTGTAGAAGCAACTGTTACATTTATCTTGCATTTTCCAGTGTTTTTTAATATTGCTTTTAAAAATATAAAAACTACCTTATTGAAGTCTGGGCTCTGTGCTTTCATGACTATCACACACACTTTCTGTTCCTAACAAAGATTTATAGTTCCACAAGCCCTCACTGCATTTGTGAGGTAGGTACTGAACCACAGAGAGGCTCAGGAGTCTGACCCTGTACACAGCTTCTCATCCATCTTTGGTTGGTGGGACTAGATGGTAATGATATTTCAGAATCTGGGATGATGTTAATGTGGTCTCAGCTGTACCTTATCATGGCACAGTCTAAGAGGGGCCTGGAGCCACCATGAGAAGTCCCTGTGGGAGAGTTGAGGAGTAAATCTATCTTCATATCCTCTGGAGTCTGCTTATCAGCACTTGATACTTTTACTGAGGACAGCAAATGCTTTTCCCTGTCATCAGGCATCCCTGCCCATGCAGTTTCCTCTCCCTCCTCTCAGCTGGTCTGCAGCAGGAAAGGCAGAACCATGATGGGCTGTGAGTGCTCTTTAATGCAGCTGAGACTTTTCCTGTCCTTCCACCCTTTCCACTTGCAAACCCTGGAACCACTAAGCCAAATCTCACTATTTCACACAGAAATAACACTTGGTATGTACAGCAAGATCTCAGTTCAAAGTGCTTTACAAATAGTCAATACTTAATCAAAATGCCTGCACCTTAAACAGTCTTAAGCCTGACCTACAAAGTGCTTGTGGCAATATTAAGGTAGAGATAGGGAGAATTTTTAACCGGAATAATTAAAACAATACAAACCCAAATTGTTGACACAGTTCTATGAACATACTTTGCAGCCTGACATCCTTTTCCAGATCCAGCTGTGCAAGCTGAAGAATTTAAGTTCCCAGCTGTTCATCATTGTCCCTTCATTGGAGATCATTGCTCTCCAGTGTAACCCAAAAGGAGACCTGGGCATCTCTTAACCTGTTGCAGTTAGTCAGCTAGATTACTTCAAGCCACGTGTGGCTGTGTTCAGGCAGCTAACTTTGCACCAGAGCTCTTCCATCCATCAGCCTTGCTGAGAGGTTGCCACAAGAGTGGTGATACCTTTAAGACAATTTGCAGATGGGAAAGTGTAGAGTTGAGGACAGCTGCCTTACAACTCCAGCTGTGCTAGAAGAGCCACAAGAAGAGCCTCTTGTGCTCCAGATATTGTCTCTTCAGACCATCTTGCTGAACTATTCAGGCAAAGGCTCCTTTATTCCTGCCAACCAAAAAGAGCTTTATTGGCAAAGCCCTGCAATTTCAGCTGTTCTAAGTACTCTGTGAATTTTAACTGCAGTGTTTAGAGAGGCCTGTGATGAGCCATTCCTGTGGGAGCTGTGCGAAGGTGGGAGGCAGCAGGTGGGGGCAGTTTGCTCTGGGCACAACACCGCCCTCTCCACAGTGTGAGACTGTCCTGCATGGGGACAACTGCCCTACTCTATGTAGAGGTGATTCCGTCTTCTTGGTGGAAAAACAATACTCAGTCTGAAAAACAAGCCTCCCAAATATATGCTGTGTTTCACAAGCCAGCAGGCTTTCATGCCACATAGAGCATCTCCCTGGAGTCCTGCTCTTTTCTGACATGGGGCTGGCAGCCAACTTAGACACACAGCAAAACCCAAAGAAGGTAAGTCTTCCTCTGGCTCTAAGTGTTATCTACCTCTTCACCTACAATGACCATCATTTCAGCAAGGAGAGGTGTTTTCCTCTGCATTCCCTCTTGTCTGCAAGAAGGCCAATGGATTTTGTAAGACCCTTGTAAAGGTCGAGGAAGCCTAACAAAAGCATGCGTGAGCAGCAGCCCAGCTGCAGAGCCTTTAAGAGGTTAAAGAATGGCAATAACAGTCTATGCAATTTTAATTGTCATTGTCCATTGCAGTGGTAAGCAGTTGCAGCTGGTTAGCAGTTGTAGCTGGTTGTATTCCCAGGAGGTCTGTGCTGCCACTTAACTGCAGATGCACCAAGAGCTTTGCAAATCCATGCATTTTGAGAACTGGCTGGGCTTCAGCATGTTTTTTCCATCCTTTTCCTAGCCCAGGCAGACTATAGGAAGAGGGAAAGGGGCATCATCTTGAAAACCTTGGAAAGCCTTTTCTCTGAAGGGTGCTGCTGACCCTTTCCAGGTCCCAGTTCTCAGGGGGAATCCTCAGGGTAGATGAAATCCTCGTCCTTACCTCCCCATTGAAAAAAAAAAACCAACAAAACAATCCTAGAGAAACCAGGCAGTTTAGATCCAGGAAAAACTTCATTTGGGGATCAGGAAAGAGAGGAGTCGTTCAGGAGGCTACATAAACCTAGCAGGTGGAAGCTCTTCCTTTGTGTTGTCTTCATGGTTCTGACTGATGTCTGTTTAAGTTGTTATTTTGCAGGGAGAGGTGGGTAGTGCTGTTTCGGTGTAAGACTGTTTCTTAACGAGATCTTTGTGAGCTGCCCTTAGTGCTTTTTGTGGTCCTGGGTCCATTAGTTCTTCTCTGTAAGGTTTCAGCTGTCATCTCTGTAGTAGAGTCAGAGCAGTCCTGGGGGTGCTAAGAAATAGTGTATTGGCATAGTTTAGAATAAAATTTGACTGGAAAACCAGGCTTGCTTTACCCTTTTTAGCATGAAAAATGTGGATTCAGTGGTGTAGGATTAGAGAAGCATATGACCAAGACATGAAGAAGTCTTTAAACAGAACCAGATGAGGTAGCCCACTCTAAAGGACAGTCACCGGGGCAGCCTGCCACGAATAGGTGGATCCTAAAAGATAGTTTGTGCAAGCAGATAGATTATAGATTGCCTGGTCTTTTGAACAGAATTTCTTGCAGAAAGTGGTCAGGTCTTCTAAAAGTTGCAGGTTTTGTCTTGGTCTCCTGCTGTCACTATCACCAGTGCAAGTCTTTTCCACAGGGGCAGGAAGAGCTGGTTCAGCTCAACTGCTAGAGCTCCAGGTAAGATTATAAAAAGAAATGGTTAGTGCAGTAATTAGACGAGGTAAATGGCAGAGCAACAAAAAAACCCCCAACCAACCAAGAAACAACAAACAAAACCCAATAAAAGTTGGAAAATAAAAAGGAAAGGAAAAGTTATATTATATTAGGAGCTAGCAGAGGGGCATGAGGCAGAACTGCGAATAAATCAAACAAGTCCAACACAGCAGAGGTAGAACAGGGGAGGACTGTTAGGGGAATATAACATGCAGATCTGAAGAAAATTCACATGTGTCTGAAATACATTTAGAAACACTTGCTTAGTGCATATTTAATGAGGTTTATTTCGTTTTAACTGAGGCAGTTCACTTTTAAATAAGAGTTTCTGCTGAAGAGTATAGTCTTAGTAGTTTAGTCAATGATATTTAATTTTGTGCTTTTTGTTAACTTGATATATTCCCCAAAGTAATTTGAGTGACTTCAGGGAACTTGGTCTGTCCATACAAGTGTGAATGAGGAAAGACTTATGCTAAATGTTAAGGTTTTCAGGGGACATTGAGAGATAGTAACATGGCAAAGGTAGGTATAGTTTTCCAGAAATAACTAGACGTGAAATTGCTGGAGCCATGTGTTCCTATGCAAAAGAACAAAAAAAGTCTCTGCAAAGAGTACATCACCGTTTTGACCAAGCAAAGGGCTTGGTTGACTCTGGTTGGTTGCAGCAAAAGCTGATGACAACTAGAACAAACTTTTTCAGCAGCTAACTTGCTCTTATAAATATTTTCCCTTTTGAAAGCTCAGATACCATTGACATCTAGTGGTGAAATCCTGTGCCTGGAGAACCAATTTATTGCATTAAAACTGCCTATGCAACCTCAAGGGACTGCAGGACATAATGCAGCAGTGAGAGGCTCCTCTGTCATCTGCGTGGTCCACTGACCCCAGTTTATTAGATTTGTTGACTCAGATTCCCATTTAAGTGGACTGATGGGATTATCTGTCCAGCCTTTTTGTGCATGTTTCCCCATGGATTTAGTTTTCAGGCTTTATGATGAGAGTGCACATTCACTTAGGACAGATGCTAACGGGAATAAAGACGGCTGCCTTCTCATCTGTCAGTAGCCTCCGGAGTCAGCGTCTCATCCAAAGCTGTTGGCTGCAGTGTGAGCATTTGGTCCGGGGCAGCTTCTCCAAACACGCCACAGAGTTGTCTGGGTGCATTTGACAAAAGCGAGCAAATCCCCTGCCTGCTGGGTTAATGGCATGAGGCTGAATCCACTGCTTAATCAAAGAAGCAGTTTTGTGAGCCTGCGGAGAGAGTTTTCTCTGAAAGGTGCTGTTGTACATGTTCTCCTTGTGATAGTTTGTGGCTATGTTCACTCAGCCTTGGATAAGGAGGAAAGACGAGCAACTTAAATTGCTTTGTGTAGCGGTGCCAGGCTTTGATCCCAAATACCATGTGCTGCAGCGGAATTGCACAGGAAAGGAAAGGAAAACAGGTTGCTCCTGAGTTTAGAGCTCTTAAATGCCACTGTCACCAGGGCATGAGGCTGGGCTGTGCTGATTTACTGGCTTGAGTACCCTAGAGCAGAGGCAGGGTACTGTGCTGCACCTGAGAAAGGGGTTTTGGGGTTGGTCTGCTCTCCCTGTGCCATCATGCGTCCCATCCTCTTTACCCTGGGCAAACTACCCTGAATTCCCCATATCTGCAGTACCCCAATGAGCACAGCTGGGGCCAGCCAGCTGGAGCTGCCACATAGTGTCCACAGGGTAGCTGCAAATAGATTAGATGGGAAGCATTTGGGAGTCAGTTGTGCTATAAATTTCTGGTTGATAAGCCAGTGACTGCAAAAATGAGCAAAATTCAGAAAGGCTAAACATGTCTGCTGTTGCTAAGGTACAGCTGCAGGCTCTAGGGACTCTGGGGAAAGTGAAGACTAATCAGATTTTGATGTGACTTGGTGAGTAGGAGGACTACAAATTTGTCACATACAATGTAGTTGTGGAGATGCACCCAAAAGAGTCAATATAAAACTGTACCTGTTTGATAAACTGCATACTCAGCAAAGGCTCCAAACAACTAATAGGGAAGTACTTTAGGAAATAACTTCGTGGTGAGCTGAATTCAGCTGTGAGTTGGGACTAGGAAGAGCCCTGGTCAATCATTCCCACTGCTGTATTCATGCAGCTGCTTCTGAGCCTGCACACCAGGCCAGACCATGAACCTGGGAAATGTTCACATCCAAAGCAAACCTCCTGCATGTAATAAGCCTCATACGTGAGATACACACAACTTGCTCTTTATACATCTTACTACCGGGCCTAATGTCTGCAGTTCATTACAGGTCTGCCCAGAGACTACTTACTGTGACTATGGTCTATCGTGACTCTGGTCTCAGTGAATCACTGCTTACTTTGGGGTGATAACAGGGACAGTTAACACTTTCTCTTTCCTGACCTCAAGAAGAGTGCTTATGAACAGCAGGTGCAAGAAATGTCAATAAGATTTGTCCATTTAGTACCACTCAGAGGGATCCGAAGGCAAATAAAAAATGCTAACCAGTTAATGTCACAAGGAGGTAGAGAGGAGTTACTGTCCCTGTTCCATAGATGGAAGAAACTTTGGAAAGTTTCTCTTGGGCCAAGGTCCCACAGGTGCTTCTCCTCTGCAGACCCTTCCACTCCCCTGTTCAAGGAGAGAGAGCAGCTATCAGCTGGGTAAGCCTTGGGGAAGTCAAGTTGCTTTATGGGTAGGGAAGGTGACATGAATGGAGGTAGGTGACAGAGTCCACAACTGCAGGCATGGTGGAGGCATTTTGGAAGCTGGAGAAGGGTGCAACAAATTTGTCAGGCTCCTCGAAGTAACCTGATTCAGTAGACATGGAGCCCTCTCTCTCTGTGAGCTGTTTCTGCTGTGGGGTCTCCTCACTCACTGTGGACAGGTACGTTTCCAGTCTTCCATGACATCTTTCTCAGTGGCCTGTTGTTAGCATTATTTTATTCCCTGGGTCTCTTACTCTGTCAAAATAACAGTCAGCTCGTAACAGCTTGGGCTTTACCAGTATTAAGTTTATTTGTTATATTTTTCTGTGAATCCCTTCACTGAAAGAACTAGGGTTACTTTTGTATTCCTAGCTTGCAGTATCTCAGGCTGAATGCCAGCAAGAATGTATTGTGACCAAAAAATGGATAACTTAACCAAGGAAATGATGTCCTGTCTTCTGCACAGGATTGCACCATCAAAAAATTGACAAATGAAGGAACTATGAGACTAAATTCTGCTTTTGAACTTTGTTCTCCTTCATGCCAGCAGTCACTTTGGAGTAACAGGCACTACTTGTGGGAGCAAGAATTTGCTTCTAATAAAACTCAGGAGAAAGAAGAAGCATTTTTGACCTAGTTTCTAAAGGAAAATGTCTCGTTTGCTTGCATCCCTTGTTAGCTTTGAGACATTTTTGACGAAATCTGGAAGAGTAATGGAAGGCTCAGAAATAATTGTATGCCCATGAGGGAACTCAGAGGGAAGCTGGGAGAGATGAGGGAGAGTCAAACAGGAGGATGCAGCATCACTTCTCAGCACTGTGGTGCTCTGTGGCCAGCAAGAAGCCAGCTCTTCCCAGCGGAAATTTTGTAGGTGATAGGAACTGGCATGTGGCCACGTTTGAGCAAGGTACCATTGGTACATCTTGGTTTTCATCCCGGAGGTTTAATGTCTCGTGGTGCTAGCAAGGCATTGATCTAGTCCATAACCTGGTTGCTGCTTTTATGATCCTAAGCAAGTCATCTCTGCTGATCCTTTGTGCCACATCATAGTCTTTTTCTCCTTCCTTTTTCCAGTCCTGCCTCTGAATTGTCTCTTAGTGTCCAGGAAGTAGACACTGACCACTTGTGAGCTCCATACATGACACTAATATCCAAGTGGTACTGCTGTCCCATTCCTAACTGATTACTACCAGTAAAATTGCAGCGTAATTTTAGATATTTTACTGGGGCCTGATGATGTTAACTTTTGTTTGCTTCCTTGCTTTTCAGGTCTTCATCTCTAGTATGGAGAAGAGAGCAGCTCAGGGGAACAGATGTTGAACATTAGTCCTATTTCTGTCTTGGATATTTTACAGTATAATTACCAATGCTTGACTACCTTACAGCATCCTTTCTGAAGCTCACTTAAGGAGCATAAGCAAAGTCCTTTAGGACTCCCAAAAGGAAGGAACCACGGAGGCCATAATTCTTTTTTGGCCAACCAAGACAATTTGAATATACCAGGATGGCATCAATCTGAGGCAGCATTGCTGTTACACAAAACAGGTAATAGTATGAAGGTACTATATGACAAGCACGTATTGGCTTGGCTTTTAATGAATAAAGAGATGTTTCTAGACAGAGCAGGTTGGAAAGGAATCAGATCAAGTTTCCTGTCTTGATTTCAAACACACAATGTGGAAGTGAGCTCAAGTAATGTGAACTGACTTTTCTGTAGTGGGTTGGGGGGTTATTTTTGTACAAAAAAGAAACAGAAAGGCAGAAAAAAAATTCCCATCTCAGCTCAGTGTTGGCAAATGGAAGAGGAGTCTCCCAGTACCATCTAGGGGCTCTTGTGCTTGATAGATGATTACATAGGTCAAAGTAACCACTAGCTGGGAGCTGGCAGTGCATTTTAGCTGCTCTCACCTTGACAAGAGCAGTCCCTAAAATGGATGATATCCGTTCACTTCTCAGCCCCCTAACATATAGGAGAGAGACATTCAATATTCTGTGATTCTGTGAATATTATTATAGAGGCATTTTGTTAAAAGGTATAGGCACATATGTCCAGTTCCTGGGAGATCACAGGTATGTTCCACATCTGAAAACCATATGGATCAGTATTTATTATTTCCTTAACCTGACTGCAAGAAAGGAAAGTGTAGTTTTAGTTCTGACAGGGAATTGGATCAGACATTTCGCTTTCTTCACTCAGTAGTGGGGTGTTGGTGTTGAATGGCCCATTGCTCTCCAGGAAGGGTGGTCCTCAGCTTGTTCTGTTCTTATTTCTACGGCCCAGCTTCACATTTGCTTTGCTGAAAGCATGTGGGGAGTTAAAAGTCACTTTTAGGTGAGGTGAGTGTCTATGGGGAGGTGGCATCATCATAATCATAGTTTGTTTGAAGAAAATATGCTGGAACAGAGGTATCATATCAAGTATAACTATAGCAATGCTAGTGACAAGGGTGACTTTGGGTTGTGGTGATTAAACCAGAAGTGTGTAAACTAGTAGTGGGCATCTGACATCCTGGGCCATTCCTCAGCAACCATAGCAGAAACTATTTTAGGCTCTTGTTATTTTATATGTTAACAATTTCCCCTGCTCTAATTCTGTGAGCAAGAAGTAGAGCATTCTTCAGAGAGGCATAATACTTGGGGTATTTGTGATAACCACTGTGACGTTTCTGAATAGGAGTAGCCAGCAGGTTCCTGATGATGTCCCCAGGGCCACGTTTGTTCTCAGGAGCCTCTCTACTCCCAACACCTGTATCACGATCAAAGCATTCCCTAGCACAGGCAGGCTGGACATGACAAAAGTGTGCAGATAACATGCTATAATGAGTGTCACTCTCTTTCCAACCTGCTTTTTATGGAACCCTGGTTAAAGCAGAGATTTCCTTTTATTACCAGAAATGTAAGGTTAGATTCTGTGAGATTATACACACTTAATCTTCTCTACAAGGAAATGGAGAAGTAGCCTGTGAAATTTGTCTGCATGTATAGTTAAAATCTGTAAGAGGAAATATTTAATCTTGAGCTTAATATGGAACAGACTGTAGCTGAATGAGAAAAAAAAAAGATTTGTGTTCTTGAAGTGATTGGCAGCACGGTGAACACTGGTGAGGAATTTGTCAGACAGAACAGTGCAACAATGACACCTTCTGTAAAACACTAGAAATGTCAAGTCTTGCTATTTTGTCTCCTGCCCCTGGAAATTTCTAACCTATATGTTGGCAGAGAGCTGAAACAGGCATCCCTGCAGAGAAGTGGCTTACCTACTAGCCTTGGCAAAAGCATCCCAGGCTGACAGTCTTCTGCAAAAAAATCAGAAATGTGAAAAACCTTTTGGTAATTCTATACCACTTTTTTGTTGGTCCAAAAGCATGCTTATCCAAATGAGTGGAAAGATGAGTTCCTTACCGGAATGGTTTCAAGTTCACAGAGTGTGTGTGAGGGCCCCAGCCTTACATTAGAGGTGCTTTTAGACCACCTGTTAAAATATTCCACAGCATCATTTTTACTAAATTAATTTGTTAAAAGGAGAGAGCACAAGAGGGAGCCAGACTCTGCATCCTGGTAAGGCTCTTGGCTGTGTGTGGGGAGGGGGCAAGGGGAGCCTAGGGCTCGATCCCTGTGCTCCAGGCTCTTTCTGAGTGTATTCAGTGACTCCAGCCTGAGGTGTGCAAAGTCCTGTGGACACCAGGTTGAGCCTCCAGGAATTCCAAGCCCTCAGTAGTGACCAGGGACATGTGCTGTAAAGTCAAAGCTCATGTCTTTCCCTCTGACATCAAGGGAAGTGACAGTGGAGTATCCCACTTGGGCCAGGCAAGCTGGAAGGAGGTGGCAGGTATGTTTTCTCCTCAGCAAGGAGATCAAAGACACAAACCAAATCTCCTGTTTTGTCCTTCCAGCCACCGTATTCTCATGTATAGGTGCAAGATAGAGAGCACCGGCCCTGCTGGATCAGGTTTATTATTTGATAAAAGGACAACAGGTGCTGTGAGAAATTTGGGGTGGCAGTGGTTCTTGCTCTTTAGTGGAGTGTCTGAGAGCTGCTGGTGTGCAGGTACAGGAGCCTCGTGTCTGAGCCTTCTGGCTTCGTGTGGTCAGCATCTGCATTGCTCTGGATCTGCCCTTCCCAGGAGTGCGTGGAGCTCCTGACACCCTGCCTAGGTGGCCAGGCTGACAGCCAGACCTGATATGGGAGGCAAGCCCTAACTTTTTTACTAGGCATGAGTTTTAGTTGATGTATCTCAAATCACTCTTGTGACTTGACAGAATTGGGGGTTGAACTTTTGCACACTGAGCCTCAGACCACCATCTTTACCACAGGTCAGCCCTGCATCCTGAAATAATTCTCTGTGGCCTTTGCATTCTGGTAAAAACATCATGCAAATCCTTATCTGCCGCTTTTCTGGGTTACTGAAAAGAGCATGAAGAGCTTTCTTTAAGAGGGGAAAATCAACCAGATTCCTTCACATTTGATGTAGTAGTTTATCAGATATCATGAGGTTAAATCAAGGGTTTAATACTTTCACAGCTACCTACAGGATGTTACAGAGTAAATACGCTCCAGGGTACAATACAGGAGCTGTATAATGGGACCACAGGGTATACAATTCAGTGTACACCATCCTTACGATGCAGCTCTTCCACCACACAGGCTGGGTAGCTGTCAGACCGGTGTGGGCAGCTCTGCTCTGTTAACACCATTTATTCCACCTGAAACTTGTCAGAAGGTTTAGATCAGAGTCTCTAAAACTTCTTGTAAGGCAGTCAGCACTTTCTTATTTTTGAGAGGAAAACTAAGAACTCAAGCTCTGCTCCACATCATATATTCTCAGGAATCTTTTTTGAGTGTAACTTGACTGACTACAGCAGTGCTATGTCAGATTGGTTTGGTTTTGTTTTTTTTTTTTTAATGTTTATTTTCCAGATAATCCTCCTGCAACTGTGTCCTGGGTTTGGTTCAGGTCAATTACCACAAACAGCTGCTGGCCCAAGCAGCTGGGAGGGGCCAAAGCTGGGATAAACAACCATACCAGCCAATGGGCTTTTTGATACCATACTGAGTCATGCTCCTATATAAGGAGAGGGCTGGCCCCAGGGCAGGGGTTCTTGTTTTCAATTTGCTTCAGTGTGTAGCTTTGATGTGGCTGGAGCAGGGAAAGTTGGTGTCTTGGATACAGGTAAAGCCTTCCTGGCTTTTATTACTCACTTTGTCTACCATTTCATTAGTACTATTTTTAGTACTGTTGCTTTCTTCTTGCTTTGTGTTGTTTTATTGAACTGTTGTTATCTTGCCCCATGGGGTCTCAACTTTTTTTCTTCCTCTGTGTTCTGCTTCCTATCCCATGGGAGGAGGTTGGGGAAAGCAGTGGGTGAATGGCTGTGTAGTGTTTAGCCGCCAACAGAAGTTAAACCATGATAAGCTGTTAAACTTACAGAGTTACAATGCAGATTATTTAATTATTTTATTCGTATGTATTAGAATTCCTAAAGACTGCTCCATTGTGCCCTGTGTAAACAATGTTACTTCATACCTCAGGTGGCATTAGTCAGATTTTACCTCTGTTTGCCTCTGTGACCTGCACTTCCATGAGTGAATCAAGTATGATGAAGATTAAGTTGAATGAAAGCTGATAAGAAAGCATTATTTGAATGGTATGTCATGTTTGACATATCAGATGCAATGTCAGAAGAAAATTACTGTGGTGGTTGCTATCTGAAATTTAATACAGTGTTAGCTTTAAGTACCAATCCATATAAATTTATGTAGGTGAGTTAAGTTGCTGGTCGAGTCTCTGTTGACAGCAGTAACACATTTGTGTTTTGGTGCCTTTTGGATTTTACCCTTTCACAGCAGAAACTTAGTTTTTGAAAATTAGCCTCTTCCCACCCCCTGGCTGCACAGCCCACCCGCTGCTGGCCTGTTGACTTTGAGGTTCCTGGTATCTAATGGCTGATGGTGGATGCAAGGCTAGCCCTAGGGGAAGGCAAGATCCTGGGCAGCAAGTCCACGCCTCCTTGGCTTCAGGCAGCAGCCTGAAGGCTTTCCTAGCACCTTCTGTTTGTTTCATTTTGGTGTGGTGGCCCCCCTGGAGAAACATTGGCAGCGTTGCATGCCACTTTTCAGATAAGAATAATATCCCTTTGGGGGCTAAGTGATATCTATCACACTCTGAATTTTCCTTGAGATGCACTATATTTACACCTAGATGTATATCTCCTCCCTCTCCTAATCCGGCACACACAGGCGCTTGCACATCCCTTATCTTAATGAAGAAAGGGTGAGCTATTCATAGGAACCCAGCCGGGCTGGACGCTGGGGCTTTTTGTTGGTGCTCAGTGGGGTGCCTCATTGCTCGGCAGGGGTAGGCATCCACTCAGCCACACAACCCATAGTGTGCAGTGTCACCTAAAAAAGAGCATTAATTAAAGGGTGTCAAGAGAGGAAAAAAAGGTGGTGGATTTGGTTTGGGTTGGTTTTGTTTTGGGGGGGGGAAACAAAGAAACTTTTTTTTTTTTTTTAAAGGGGGAGGAAATAAAGAGATATTTTGCTGCCACCTCTAATTTTTGGAGGGAATTTTTCCTTTAAAATTCCATGTTAAACCTTCTGACCATTTCCACGCAATTTGGCAGGACAATGCTTACAGAAAACACTGTATATTGAACCACTTCTTCTAGTTTATTTTGCACTCTTAATACAGCACAAATTCTGTTACATGCTTTCAGAGTCAACTTGCTGCTTTCTACAAATGTCACACACCAGCAGTAGGAAAATGTTGGAGTATTTAGGTAGGATTACAGCTGTTTTCAGTAGAGATGGTTGATTTTTGTTAATTAGATGCCATGATATGAAAACCTGGATTTCCCGTATCTGCATATAAATATGTGCAATATATACACATGTATACATCTGCAACGGAAAATAATCAAATTAAACAAGTACTTCTATTTTTTTTTAAGTGCTAGGAACTGGTTTGTTAAACAGCACAGCAAATTTGCTAAAGAACAGTATAAATTCTACAAATTAGATTACTAGTAAATCAGAAAGTAAAAATTGGATTAGCTACTTCTTTGAGCAGTGATAAATTCAGAGACTGCTCTCTGCACCAAATTACTCAGTGGGGCTGTGCTCACCTCATCCAACCAAGATGTAATGTGAGCCCTCCAGATGCCCTGCCATTGGGGAAGGAAGGCGAGAGGGAAAGAACATTTGTTTTCCTCTTACTGGTTTTTCTTTTCCTTCCCCACCCATGTTGTGGTGGTGATCAGGCCTCAGTGATTTCAAGATCTTCTGTGGGAGTGCATCAGGATCACAACCAGTTCTGCAGTTTTGAAAAAGCTTCTCAGATTA
>JAAGNO010027853.1:15258-28325 GCA_033439905.1 Ceryle rudis
AGTGATTTCAAGATCTTCTGTGGGAGTGCATCAGGATCACAACCAGTTCTGCAGTTTTGAAAAAGCTTCTCAGATTATTTTCTTGTTCCCACTCCCAATAGTTTCTTTTTAACCAAATGCCTACAGTAATGATTGCTGGAGTTAAAGCTAGGTGGCACTGACACCTTCTACCTGCAGTTTCTGCATGAGGTTACAGTTTCCTTAGTAAACGTGGCTGGAAATTTCAATGCTTCCACCAAGGCTGAAGTGAGGTTTGCATTAGCAGAATACAATCTTGGAGGGATAAAAGTCACTTCTTTTAGTTTCCTCTCAAACTACCATTATAAAACCACTGAGATGATGAATACTAATTTCTTTGTTCAACACATTGTTCTGTGAACAGTGAAATTAATGAAACCTGCTTTTCAGTTAATTAAATTGGCAATTTCTATGTTAATTTCTATACTTCCAATTCCTTCACATCCACTACAACAGAGCCTGCTTCTTCTCCCCATGTCCCTCCATCCTTGGCCCCAGTTCTCCCTACTGCCAGCCTCCCGCAGGGCTCAGCACTCTTAGCTCTTTCCTGATGGCCATCAGGCTATGTTGATCATGACTCATGCCTAGGTGGATACATGCTGACTGGGCTGTCTGGCTAGAACAAACACAATGAACAACAAAGTGGACCTCATTCATCATTTTTCCAGAGGAAGAGGGAAGAGGCTAATTTAGGTCTCTCTCTTCTCCTTTTCAGAAAATATATGATAAATTTTTTATGTCAAGTTCAACTGCAGTTGGCTGAAGAATTCCTTAGTTAAAATTGGTGGATTGAGCAGTAAGTGAATGATACAATTGCACCACTCTTCTTTCTTTAAAAAACTGGACTAAAATGGCTTGGGAAGCCAAAGCCCTGAGGATACATGAGCATGTGAGGAGAATTTGGACAACTGCTGGTGGCATACTGACTGAAGAAAATAAGAGTAAATTGCAGCATTGACAATGTGAAACATTGGTAAGGAAAGCTTAAGGGAAACGGGTGTCCTGAAAAAGGCCTGATAAGAGTGAAAAGTAGTGGCATAAGGAATAGGAGAGGAACTTGGTCTTCCTCCAAACAGCTGAACAGAAGCTTACAATTTTTGAATATGCATTTGAAATTGTCTTCTGAGATGATCCCATGTGCACTTTATCGCGATACTTTGGGCAAACTAGGAGGCAGTTTCTAAATACACATGTATTTCCAAATTAATTTATATTAATTTCTAAAAGCATGTTTGGAGCCTTTCAAATATCATGTAGTACTACACAAGGAAACTGTGAAATGATAAAGCTCTAAGTAACACTCATAGAAGTGTGTTTGTGAAGCCGTTCCTTTTTTCTCCTCAAATGTCAGCCCTGGTGAAAGCATATCTCTTGGGTATAACACTGAGCTTTTTATTAGTGGTTTAGAAATATGACAGTGAGACACCTGGCATGGCAAGGGGGTGGAAGAAATGTGAGCTGTGTGTCACTGACAGAGTCTTCCTGGGATTTGAATTTGTGCTAAAATATTTCAGTTTTTCCCTTTTGTTGCCTCCCCTGTGAGGCACTTGGGCTCAAGGGGCGGGATTTTGGGCTGTGACAGTTGGCTGAGTTGTATTCTACAAACATCTGGCCCTTCTGAGCTCTAGCATTAAAAAAAAAAAAAAAGGCAGTTTTTCGGTATCTAATTGGTGAAATAGCCCCACATCAGAGTGTGAACAGAGCAGAATGCATGGTGTTTTCATGGTGTGAAAAGTAAATGAAGATGGGGGACTAGTACATCTCTTTTCTGAGGAAAGGCTGAGGGACTTGGGTCTTTTTAGTCTAAAGAAGAGAGGACTGAGGGGGGAATCTTACCAAGGTTTATAAATACTTAGAGAATCGGTGTCAGGTGGGTGGGGCCAGTCTTTTAGCAGTGGTGCCCAGTGACAGGACAAGAGGTAATGGACACAAACCTGAACGCAGAAAGTTCCATGTAAACATGAGGAGGAACTTTACTGAGCAGGTGATGGACCACTAGAGCAAGCTGCCCAGAGAGGTTGTGGAGTCTGCATCTCTGGAGACATTCAAAACCTGCCTGGACACATTCCTGTGTTACCTCCTCTAGGGGCACCTGCCTTGTCAGGGCGGTTGGATTAGATGATCTCCAGTGGTTGCTTCCAGCCTCTATCACTTCTGTGATTCTATGGGCTGTACTGGATAGTGAGAGACTCACATTCATGTGCCCGTAGCCTCAAAACCTGTTTCCTTTGTAGGGACCCAGGTTGTCTGCTATGCAATCTGTGATCAAAGTGGACAATTGGGTAGGAATAACAAAGTTGTTCATCTCTGTTTACACTGACAATTTTGGGACGTTTTTGTACAATCTGTCCTTGCATTGCTAACGAGTTCTGTTCATAACGATTTTGAGGAAGACACCTTTTAATCCAAGCACATATTTGGCTGGCTGGTGGAGGCACATGCCAAGTTCCCTGTTGAGCTCACTGTTAAGAGGAGGACTGTGTTGACTAGGCTAACGTTTATCCTTGAACCTCCTCTGTAGACAGACAGCATACATTAAGAGAGGTGAATTTAATATCCTGTGACTTCCCCTTTTAGCTGTTTGTTATTAAGTCTATGATAAACTGTACTATAGTATCTCTGCATTCAAATCCTCCTTAAAACCTCTGTGGGGACTTGAGAGGCTTTGTAACGGTTAGGAACAAGCAATGTGACATTCCTAGTTTCAGGTGTATGGTCTGTTTTGTTTCTTTGTCAACCTTCTTGCTTATAACCTCAATGCTGTACAACACACTCCAGGGATCCTCGTACAAAACTGTCTGTAAGTAAAGATAGCTATAGGTTTCATTAAAGTAGGTGGAAGGACTGAAGGCATAATATCAAATGCACAGGAGCAATGGTACTGGAAAGGATGAAAGCTTTTCTACTAAAATGGCAATTTACGACTTACACAAGTACATGTTGGTAGGACTTTCCCCGAAAATATTTCTTTAAACCCTTAAAACCCAAAATGTTTCATATTACATGTGGTTGTTAGTAGTAAAAAAAAAAAAAAGTGGCAGACCTCTTTATGCACTTAATTATGTAGCTGATGCAAGTTTCCTTAATTTCCAAATCTAATCTGCATAGATACAAAGATAGCAGAACAATCTGGAGACATGTTCTTTAACCAAGTGGGGGGGGGGGGGGGAACCAAACCAAAACAACAAAGGGAGTAATTAAACCACAAGAAGTATATACAAATAAGATAGTAGCTGACAGAAAGCCATGGGGGGCATCTTCCTTTGTAATTCTTTTTTAAATGGCAGTATTTAAAAGAAAAGAGAGAAAATTCACTAGGAAATATCTGAGCATTAATTTTTATCAATGTAATATGCTGTATGCGACAGCTCTTTCTTAGGATACACACAGGTCACATTAGACTACTGCTAATGGTAGTAAGCTGAGAAGGCATGTACACTTTCACTGTCCACCAGGACTCCAAGCTTTTGCCCTACGTGTTTTCTGGAGCAGATTCCCATTCAGTAAAGACATGTTGCCTATTTTGTTCCCTGATTTATAAATACAAATACCTATTCCTTGCTTGTGCCTGTTTTGCAAACCACTCAGACTGTTTTGTCTTTATGAGCACAACTTTATCTTTGTTGCAGAAGGATGCTGTGGAAGGTGGTAATCTGCTGTGACATGCAAAAAATACCACCTGCTTCTGCTTTGTGTTTTTATCTGTTAGATGATTGCATCATATCCTCATGATCCTCAGCCTCTGAATTGTCAGTGACTTAGAAACCCATAAAGCTACTTTGACATAGGTTGAAGAAGGGTTCCCTTTGACTGTTTGATCCTTATTAGGAATTTATTTTCACATTCTAATCATGCAAATACTTCCAAGAGATTTGAGAAATATCTATAGGGTGACATGCTGCAATATTAATACATCCAGGTCTTTCTTATCTAGGCTCCTAATGCTGGTACATAAGCAAATGAAGAAATTCTCCTTGTCTCCTCATTAACCATGATTGTAATTTCTCAAAATCTTAATTTGGGTTACGTGAATGCATCTGTGTTTCGCCTTTTACCATGCTTTTGGATTTTCTTAATTTCAAAATTAGCTTGGTTTGTGAACTTTTTATTCTTTTGGGCTTTTTCAGCTCCAAAAAATACTTTTGAGTAAAGGACTGAAAGAACATCATCTTTTAGGATAGAGGGCTCTTCATGCCCATGCTGAAGAAATTATTATAAGAAGTTCAGAAGTCTTTTTTTGTTACTTTCTCAGTGAGCTACAAACAGCACATAACTTTGAGCTAGCTTATAATCCCAACAAAAGTAGAACACTTCAACTAGACAGTTAGGAAATGGCTTTAGATACTCAAGGCCTTTATTTATCAAATATTAGCAAGATTTTAGAGAAACCTTTGAATTTACTGGGGGAAAGCAGCTTTTTTTATATTTTTTTTAAAAAAGTGAGTATTATATAATTTAAATATTTAATATTTTAATGCTAGTATTGCTGAGAAATAAAAAAATCTCTTTACAATCAGTGAAAGACATTTTGGTCACAGAGAAAAGAAAGATTTACGTTCTCCTTTTGCATCTGTATGTCTTCTCACTATAGCTATCAGAGATAAATTTGCTTAGATCTGCATAAAATATGCATCTTTGGGGAACTTTAAAGAGCTGTGTCTTCTGTCTTGATAGGCATTGTGTTATGCTATGTATGTTTTGGGCTTGGTGATCCACTAGCCATTCTGTGATCCATACAAACAAAATACCCAAACCAATAAGGTAACTAAACCTTTAATTACTGTAATGTATGTACTGAGCATTTCTCCTCCTTCCTACTTCCTTTAGTCCAAACCATCCTTAGTACCCTTGGGCATCATCTACTAGCTAAAGCATTGAAACCATCACAGTGCACTTAAACGGCTGCAGGAAATTTGTTTTACAAGGCTGGTTTTAACTGAACTACCTGCTGTGCACCACATTGCTACTGTTTGTGAAATGAATGATGGGAAAAGCAAGTCTGTGATTTCATTTGTTCAGACCGATTACTCACACGTTGCATATGGTATCATTTGCTTGTCACTTAATGACTGACCAGCCTGCCTGAATCATTAGTGCGGCAGTGCAATGAAAGGAAGACATAAACATAATGATGAGCTCAAGGAAGTGGAGTGCTGTTTTACCTAAAAGAAATGGTGTGCAGAAATCCAGCACAGCTGCAGGTGCTCCGGCGACAATGTGGGAAGCAGTTAGCTTCCAATTTAGCAGAAAATTAAGAGCGAAAAAACTGTTATTTGTGAGAGAAGATACTCATGGCAAGCAATCATCCATGCTCTATATCCACAAGATGAGCATTCAGCTGTCTTTGTCGTGACTTAAAACAATTGGTGTCTTGGGCTGCATTCAACACCAGATTGGTGCTTATTATCTGCAGTTTATTCTTTCTTGGGATATTTTGTAACCCCCCCCCCACCCGCCTTTATTTTATGGTTAATTTGCTTGCTTGAATGTAAAGCCATTTAAGCTGAAAAATCTGGATTGTGGTTCATCATTGTGCCAGTGCTCTGAGCTGTGTGATGCAGCATAATTGGTAATTTTCAAATTCATAATCCATTTTGTTTCATGCATCCACACGCACACCCTGCCACCCCATCTCTTCAAACTGGTAAAAAAGCAAGATTAGAGCATGCAGATTCCTTCAGTCAAATAACAGGAATCAACAAGAGGCATGTTTTATAAAGTTATATAATGAAATCCCGCAAAGCCAAAAGAACATTATTCCCAAAGAACTAGTTTTGTCTCCCATAAACTTGGAATAATTCACAGATCTGAAGTATCCTCATTCCTAGCCAGGCAAAGCTTCTGCCAGCTTCAGCAGAGCTTCATGTTGCACAAAAATACTGGAAAATCTGAAGTTTTTAATTATATGAAATCTTTTTTAGGGATTTTGGTAGCAGGTTGCTGAGAAAAAAACATGTTGTAGGGAGGGACTGGAACTTTGTTTTAGAAAGGAAAACAATAATTTCTTGAATGTATGTCTATTTATGCTGATGCACATCACTATTTGTTCAGCAGAACTTGAAATTCACTTTTGGTAACTGGTGACAAAATGTAAACCAGGGAAAATTAAGTCTGAGTCCTTCTGGAAAAGCATTTTGGTTTTCATCTCCTGCTTCACGTCTGGCATTTGTTCCTGGAGAAACATTCACTTTTCTGTGTTTGCTTATGAAACTTGGAGGCTTAGGGACTTTCTGTGTCTCACCATAACCTATGGTGCTGGCAGAGGTATTTTTTTTGTGTGGTTTTTGTTGTTTTGTGTGTGTGGGGGTTTTTTTTTTTTAAGTTTTATTGCTTCAAGAATAACTTGGGTTTCTACAAAAACACTTGTCCTGTCAGAGCTTTTGATTTTACTACTTCCTTGTACTCCCTTTCTGTTCTCACCAGCTGGCCACAGCCAACGTTCAGCTCCACTCTATTTCCCCCGGCTAATGGCCAGCTGCCTTGCCTGCCAACTCTGCCTGTGATCTGCTGATTCCTCTCTGCCCTTTTCCAGCATTCCTGTCAGTCTGTGGCCTCTACTTCATTAAATGTATCCTCTGGTTTATCAGCAGTGAAGGATTCTTTACAGTGCTGGAACAGAAATGGTCTTAGTCCACCAACCTTTTGCTCATCAGTGTAGTAGATGCCAGTTCTCCAGGATTTGCCAGGTTGTGCTTACCTGGAAGAGATCATGCTGAACTGTTTTCCTACTGGATCACTGCTTGGTCACTCCAGTATGCAAACCTTTATATCTGAGGAGGTTATTTTCACTTAAAATTAATAATGATATTAAAAATATTGAGTCAAAATTTTTAGTGGGTATTGTAGATCCATACTTCCCTTGTTTGAAGACTTACAGGATTTCTCTGATCTGCTCGGTTCAAATTCGTTAGGCCTATATACTCTGAATGGCTCTGCTTTCTGGCAATCTGCCAATCTATCCTTCAATTAAAGGTTCTGCAACCTTTAGACTAATGATCACACGTAACAAGTGATGGGACAGGATGAAATGACCTCTGGTTGCACCAAGGGAGGTTTAGATTGGATAATAGGAAAAATTTCTTCACCAAAAAAGTCTGTGAAGCATTGGAACAGGCTGCCCAGGAAGTGGTGGAGTCACCATCCCTGAAGGTATTTAAAAGACATGTAGATGTGTCACTCAGTGACATGGTTTAGTGGTGAACTTGGCAGTGCTAGGTTAACAGTTGGACTCAATGATCTTAAAGGACTTCTACAACCTAAATGATTCTGTGATTTTATGTGAAAGATGACTACGGTGACTAGTTCAAGTCTTTAAACAGCTGAGTACTCGGAAGGAAAACGGAAAGTTACCAATTACTAGGAAAGGAACGGAGAACAAGACAGAAACAATCATTTTGCTGCTCTGCAAACTACAGATGTGCTTATACCTTGGGCACTGTTTGACCATCTAGTAGGTCCACCCCACAGACGGGGCAATAGAAGGCGTAGAGAAGGGCAGCAGTCTTAAGACAAGGATTTCCATCTGGAAAGAGACACCCCATGGTTGGGGGAGGTGGGGGGGAGAAAAGAGACCCATGTGAGCATAAACAGTGCAGATTGCTCTGATATATAAAACAAATGAACAGTTATACACATTCACCTGGCACTTAGAGGTTTTTCTCCAGTAGTTGCTGTGGAAGCCAAAGAAGGAATATTAATGAAGAAGGTGAGTGTTTTATTCTTGTATGTTCATTCTTACTGTGAGAACATGAGGAATGTGTGTAATCATGACCTTCCCAGTGAATTTCAGCTTCTTGCTTTAAGAAGTTTCACGTAACCTTTTGCATATGCTTGTGGCTGGTTGTGTCTCTGACTGGCAACAGAGCAATATTTCACTAACACGCTGTTGAGATAGGACAAGAAAGGCAGCACTGCATTCAGAAACAGCTCCTTAAACTATTCAGCTATTCAAATTAAATCAAAAAATTACAGCAATATTGAAAGTCTGTCTTAGAGACAAACATTCAAAAATATTGCAAGGTGAATTCTATAAAACCTGGCTAACTGAAGAGCTGTTTAACCCAAATGTTATAATTTTAAAAGTTGTAAAATATTTAATGGAAGCTGGCTCGTATTGAGTTGGAGCTTCATGTATTCAGATGGTGAGGTACAGTCTCTGCATCGTAATTGATGGTAGCAAGCTCACACTGACAGCTGCCTGTGTATAATGACTCATATTTAAGAAATGTTTTTACAGTTGATTTATTTAATCATTGAATTGAGAATATCTCTGCTGGCAGAGTTCCTTTTTTGTAAAAAAAACAAAACAAAACAGTGGACTAAGGAAAAGAAACATTGCAGGATTTACAGAGCATCTTCAAATTCCTCATGAGAGACTCTTCTGATCTCCTCTACCGCTTTTTATTGTCACCAAAATTCAGGTAGGAAACAACCAAATCTATCTGCAAACACCTCACAAAAAATGATACCAAGTGAAAGATTAAAAAAAAATTCAGAAAAATATTTTTGTTGTTTCAAACTTTATTCAGAAATTAATCTGAATTTAGTTCAAAATACATCAGTGCACCATCCCCATCTTTCAAGTCTAATGGTACAAAACACTCAACAGATCTCAAAATAGTTCTGGTTTGTTCTTAGTTCATTTGAAACTGTCAACTATTCAAATAAGGATTTTTTTTTTTTCTGAATATTTCAGTGTTAGTCTCTAGTTCAGCCTTCAAAGTCTGTATCATTAAAATTATTTATGACCAACGTGTGAGGAACTATTTACTCATCTCCAGTGCTCCATCCCTGTCTCTCCAGGTATACCAGACTCAAAATCAAACACCTGGCATGCCATACAGTTCCACATGGGCAGAAAAAAATAGCCAGAAGTCCTAATGATGATCATCTCTTTATCAAATGTTGTTCATATGACAGTCAGGCAAATAGCCATGGCTGTTTTGTTTCCTATAAGCCAAGAGTACTTACAAATTTATTTCTTCCCCTGATCCCTGTCTCCATTCTCATGAGTGGGGCAGCCAGCAAAAGAAAGTGGGCACATATAGTATAGGTTTACAACTGATATTCTAGAAAATGCTGCAGTCATATATATTTTTTGAAGACCTTGCTATTTTAATTGCCTGTAATTCTTCTGCTTATAAAAGAAAATCTTTAAGGCTTGTCAATAACTTCATGTTCAGAGAGTGTCAAAGGAAGTAAAATTATACCGACAAAAATTAGCTAATTGGATTTTGATGTTCATGTAAAATAGGACAGAAAAAGGAGCTTTGAAAAAAAGATGGGGAGGATGAAGAAATGGAAAGCAAGAGTTGTGTAAAGAAAAAAATGGTAACAACCTTGGTAACAAACTAAATAGTGAAACATTGTAATTTCTCTCAATTTAAGGTCCTGTGAATAAAAGAATTATTAAAAGCTATACTCTTTATCAAAATGAAAATTGTTAGCCTTCAGCAAAACCTGGTCTATCTGGTGGAAAAGAAAGTTTTCTTTTAATATGGTTTTTAACTTGTTTTACTTTCCTAACCAATGAACTGTGAATGACATTCTTTTCCCCAAGTACCAGGTAGTAGCAAAAGAGCTTCAGATCAACTTTCAGTATATTATATATCACTCCATAACTTATCCTCCTCTCGCATTTAGACAAAGAAACAAGTAAAACCAGTGTGTACATCCAGAGCTTTGTTTTTCTTTTATTTACTTGAATTCAGAAAAAAAGTCATATGGAGATTAACACTGTGAGCCAGCATGGGGACCAAACAAAAACTGGAAAAAACAATTATACTGCTGCTGCTGGCACTCCTGTACAATGCTCAAATTGCATGGTTGTCAGTGCTTCCTGCCACATATCGCTTTTATAAGCCACTTTTATCTTCAGCTAAAAGCATTAGTGTATTTTGCATCTATTCCATATTCTGTACCCTTGTAATTGAAATCTTTAGAAAAAAAATTAGGTGTTTGAATAAACCTCTTAAGCATTGAAAGTACTGTACAATAGGAAGTCATTACACAAATTATTTCTATATCCAGTCCAATTCTATAGCTACATTGATATATCCTACTGGGTAGTTCAGAGAATTCTGAGTCCACCAGACAATGGGTAAAATGCCAGCATTGCTGAAGCTATTTGCTCCATAAGATTGCCCAGAGAGGTTGTGGATGACCTGTCCTTGGAACTGTTCAAGGCCAGATTGGATGGGGCTGTGAGCAACCTGGTTTAGTGGAAGGTGTTCCATGGCAGGAGAGTTGGAACTGGATGATCTTTAAGGTCCCTTCCAACCCAAAACATTCTATGATAATATAGGAAAGTCCTTAATAATTGCTCAGTCTGGTCAGTAAGCAGTCCACTAGAGAACCTGTGTGGCAGAAACTGTTTATGATCAAGATGCTGGGAGGCAACTGAGCCACCTTGCTCTTGGAGCTGAGATGCCCATACAGTACCATCTGGAGGTCTGAGGTAGTCAACACAGTCATAGTGGTCATTGACTGTGTCTCTTATTAGTTTAGAAATTTAAAGGAAAAATACAAAAAAGTTAGGAGATGAAGAACTGTCTAGTAGAGACAAAACCACAAAACCCTTGCTCCTTCAAACTATGCAGCCTTTAGGCCACAGGTATTAGAGCTTGGAGCCAAATCAACAGTTGTCATTGTTTTACTAATATATTTTAAAAATTTTTAAAAAATTCAAAATATTAATGTATTCTTACAAAGTGGTACAAAATGTAATGAAGTTTGCACACTTCCAGAATACCTTACAACATAGTGGTTAAGGTAAGAGGATGAGAGAGGAGTGGGAAAATCCCAGAGAGACAAGAAGGGGTTTAAACTTGTTTTCTTCATTCTAGCATTAGTGCACCAGTGACTGAGCTCCTGAGAAAACAGGAGATACTGTTTGCTCCTCTTTAGTGAATCCAGCCCTTCTTTTCTTTCAGAGCACCTAAGGTGTTTCATTAAGCACTGAAAGGAATTTTTGCAGCCAAGTGAATTTTTGATTGGTTTGTTTGAGTGAGAGAAAAATAAGAAATCTTGATTGAAGCAGAAATAATATATTTGCACAGTCCCAAACCTGCATTTGTTCATCTAACTTAGTTTACTTTCTTCCTCTCTTCAGCATCTCCAGGAGTCAGCTTATATATCCACCATGGTGGAAATAAAATTGGTGTAGTGGCAGAAAAGAATATTCAGTCAGCACAGGAACCCTTTGTGTGGTGCAGAGTGATAGCAGCCATGGCCTCCTCTGCAGGCGTATTCTCTCCATTTTCACAGGCAGTTTCAGCAAAGGAATTGAGAGGGGGAAAAAAGTCACCCCCACTGTGGCAATGAAAAGTCAAACAAGGCTCTGGGAAAGAATAGTAGTTCCAAGAAGGGGATTTTCCCACAGAGTAAATTGTTTGTAGGAATCCCATGGTTTCATTGTAACGGTCCCTGAGGCAGCACTCTTCCTGGTGGATTGCTGTTGTGAGTCAGCCTAGCAGGAAAGTGAGCCTTGCAAGGAGCTAAGCAGTCATTAAACTCCTTAACTCTTGTTCATTAGTCAGAGCTATGCTGATTTAACAAGACCTTCTTCTGTAGCTGTCTAAATTCTCACCTTTAAGAAACTGTTGAAAGAAAAACCTCCCTCCCTCCTCCTCCCTAAGATGCTTTTAAGGTTACCAGAATAAAAAAAAAGACAATATTCTGCTCTAATGTAGGTGCCTTGCACAGTGTCAATATTGATTTTGATACCAGAGTGTCGTCATCTCCTTCATGGGCCCTGCAGGAGTCAGTAAGAGTCTGATTCTACCTGTACTTGTAGAGAGCATAATTTCAAGCTAGCTTTTACACCTGTGAAGCTATTTCAGATGTAAAGTAGGGCTTTTTAGAGAAGACCATAAGGACAGATCTTTTATTCCCAGCTACAGACCCTAAGAGATGAGCTGCAGGTTTTGCAGAGGGCAAAGTGTCCCAGTGAGTACAGCTGGGGCTTGGGAAACCTCAATTCTGCACAAATCTCTGCCACCAACCTTCTAGAGGTCTGGTTAGTACACTCATGTGGCACTTCTTGTGGAAATAACAGTCACACTCATCTCTTCTCTGAGGAATTTGGAAGTCTAGATGCAAAAAGTGTATTAAGCAGGTGTTCCTGAAAGTATGTGAAGTTAGGTAGAGAATGTGAATTTTGTTAGTGAGAACTTCAGTGTAAATGCTTTTTCCTCTGTTTTTAACTTCATGTCAGATGCAGAAGTGGAAGAAGAAAAGCAAATTAACTACTGTTACATCAACTAAATTTAGTTTACCTACATAGTTACGGTTACATATCACATACAAATATACTATCTATCTTTCTATCATGTAGTTATGTATCTAACATTACCTCAGTGGTGGAGGTCTGCAGTAGCAACAATATTGTTTCAGGATGCCATGGACTGGCACACTGCAGGGCTTTCTATGGAAAGCTGTATCTGATAACAATTACATAAAAAAAGCAATGAGTTTTGTTCAAAGTCCTTACCTGGAGACTGATTACAAAAATAAAATTAGATGTGTCCATTATATGCTATGTGGCAGGACTATAATTAGACATGATTGATGAATTAAAAATTGCCCATGAAATAACTTAGAAGGGAGTTGTCTTCCATGTGACTAAATGAAAATATCTAAAAGTTGCACTGAACTGAAAGAAAAATTAGTAAAGTTGCTAAAACTTCTGAGGACGGCAAAGGGTGAGGATGCATGTGAAGCAATAGTGCAAATGATCATCTGAAACTGGTATCAGTACACCAAACACTATATGTGTTGTAACAGATGGCACACCAAGTGTATCTGATGTGTGTGTGGGGTTAATTACAGTATTTGAAAAAGCATTTGGACACCCATTTTTGGCGTTTCATTACAATAGGCATCAACAATCACTGGGGATGAAAATAATTCGGCAAAGCATGAAGAAATGAGAAAACTGCAACAAAAAATAGTAAACTTGAGTATCTCATGTACTGAGCGATCAGCATTTCCAAGTACATTTGAAATAATCAATTTGCTGTAGTCTGGACTGGTGAAGCATAACAGTATAC
>JAAGNO010027853.1:28425-49368 GCA_033439905.1 Ceryle rudis
TGAGCGATCAGCATTTCCAAGTACATTTGAAATAATCAATTTGCTGTAGTCTGGACTGGTGAAGCATAACAGTATACGTCAGTTTAGCTACTGGTCTGCAGCTCACTATGCCATTTATTCTTTGGAGAAAGAGAGACTGCATGTTGGCCTCCAAAAATCAGAATAGTCCACAACTGCCTCAGCAGCGAAGGCTTATGACCTACTGATTTTGTTTTAGTTTGCATTCAAAACACTTTCTAAACTTCTCAAGGAAAGACGGATTTCTGGATACTGATACACTTTGCAATACCCAGGCTGCATTTAAGCAGCACAGAGCATTTCAGGAGAGTGTTAAGACTAACAGGAAATTTTAAAGAATACTAGATTCTTTAATAAAGCCTCTTACAATAGATTTAATTAGTTTTGAAAGCAAACAATGTAGTTTACTACAAATCTAAATACAATTGATTCAAAACGTTCCCGAGCTCCTTTCTACTGAACACCCACAAGTGTGTTTTAAATTTTAAATCAAATTCAGTAAACAAAAATGAGTGATCCGAGAACTTGGTTAGGAATTCTTGAATGTGAAGCACCAGTGATTAATAAGGCAAATCTTGAAAACAAAAGTTGGGACATGGAAATATTTGACTACTTGCTCAAAGACAATAATATGCTTATAATTATGTGTCATTATTTGGAGAGCAACATCTACCCAAGAAGTTCTTTTCATCTATGCAGTACATGCAATTTAATGTGAGAAACATTTGCAAGTGAAATGTGTGTGGTATATACTGTACTGAAAAGCTACAATTCTTCCCACAAAAATGTGAAATGGAAAAATATTCTCAGCCAGGGAGGGAGTATTGCTCTTACAGCACCTCTGGATGAGTGCACAAATTGCAAGAGTGAAACAGTTGCATCAGTAGTATCTATAGGTGAGTTTGTACTCCTAAGTAGCACCCTGAGCAATGACATGGGGTTTATGGATGTACAAGTGCTGTATGTTCTCCTGACACATGCTCTCCCTGTTGGCCGGGCTGGGTTGTTCTCTCAGCTGGCTGATGGCTGGCACCAGCCCATAGTGCAGTTCCCACCCTGTATAGTCATGAGGGAGAAAGACCTTTCAACTAGAGCTGTGTTCACTGAGTTACCCATCTGAGGAAGGGTTTCTAGATACTACAGTGCAGCAGAGAAATCAGGGATGCTGCAGAGAACAGACAAGAGGAAGGCAAAGCCAATTCACCTATGCTAGGCAGCTGAGCACAGCAATTACAGATGTAGTGTGCAGCATGCTTGTTTATTTGCTGCTTTATATCACACACTGTATAATAGCCTGCAGGATTCCATTCTGCCCCCTAATTCAGTCTTAATTAAGATTATGCCTTTACCTGGGTAAACAACCAAAAAAAGTTGAGAAGGGCAGGTGGAATAAATAAATAATGCAGTACATTAAGCCATTGCCTCAACTGGTATCAGTCAAACTCTTCATACAGAATCACAGAATGGTAGAGGTTGGAAGGCACTTCTGGAAATCACCTAAATCTTTTGAATGGAAATGAAAGAGAATTGAATTTAGTAGGATTTTGTATTGGGTATGGTGTTGACTCAGTCTGTCTCTCAACTCAAATAAACTAATGCTTATGGCAACGGAGCGTAGGTAGGAAATAGTGTGTGTGCAGAGACTTCTTCATGCCTTATGACCAAGCCTGGCTCCAAGCAATTGTCTCTTTCTTAAAGATGCTGTTACTTGTTTTTTAGATCACACAGAAAATGGATTTACAGCAAAAATTAGGTAGCAAAAAGTAATTCCCAGATGTTGAACATACCTGCTGGTCTCTTCCTGGTAGGTGACGATGAATAAATCAGGTAAGGCAGCTCGGATTCAGACTCAAAAGCTGGAGCAATCTCAAACATCATGTCCATTTAGGGCCCTGAAGTCATTCAAAGCTTTATCTCTGATGGTGTTTGTGTTCTCAGATGAGAAAATGTATCAAAATTACAGAAATTCTTAAAAAAAAAAAAAAGAGGATAGGTCTTTTAAAAAAAGTACCTATTCTCTTCTAGCCATAGTAATGGCTTTTCCGCTTAAAGGCGGGGAAAACATAAAACAAATGAAAAGCCCCAGTATATGTTCATGCAAATGTGTTTATATAATTTATTGTTCATCATAGGGTACTTTGTATCTGAGGGAGTGGTTTGGCTTCCAGGTAAGCAAATAGTGCAAGCGAACACTCATTTCAACTTGGTGGGGCAACGATGAAGTGTTTCAGAGAGACATTCGGCTAGATTTTTTTTTTTTTTTTTTTTTTTTAAACTACTGAAGCATTCAGAGATTGCATTTGTTAATAGCAGGTCTCTGACTGGAGAGATGCTCCTGGGGCCGTAGAGAACAGAAAAGGAAATCCCACCTTGGGTTTTTTCTTGCTCTCTGCTATTGGTTGTCATCTTTGTGCTCTGTGTCCAAGTGACATATCTGAGTCTATATCTGGAGTCAGAGTCATCTCGTGATTCGAACACTGGACTTTGTACACAGGCCCTGAGCATAAATCCTCAGTTTGCTACTGAGTCATGATAGGGCTGTTCACGAGTCAGTGGGTCAGTCTCCATGTATGTAAAACAGGGATAATTTGTCTGAATTCTGATAGACTTTTAAAAAACACATTTAAATTTATGAAACATTTCAAAAGCATAAAAATGTTCTCAAAGTGCCAAGTGAAAGAGTCTGGTACAAACGTAACTCAGACGCGTTCTTTATGCTCACAGAGGTAACAGTTGGGAGTTTTTTGTCCAGCGCTGTCAAACCAGTAATACTGAATGATTCTTATTTCATCCCAGCATTTCACCTGGGGAAACTGGAGTCTGGAGATGTGAAGCTGCACAGTGCATGGGTAGGAGGAGGAGGAAAGAGCTCAAGCAACCAGACATACGTACTTTTACCGTTCATTTCAGCCCCGTGAGATTGAGGCCTTTACTCGTGGTGGAGGGGGAACAGTCTTATCCCGCTGCTCTGATCTGTAGAGGTAGAAGAAAGTGGGTGACTTATTTGTAGCTTATTGAAGCACAGATCTCACAACATGACCTTTGTTTTTTGAAGACTTAATACTTATGTCTTCGTATGAATTATGCTCGGAACCCACTTTCTCAATCTTGTCATAGGTTTGTTCTGATGCACTTCAAACAGCAGCACCATCACCTTTTTAACTCCAGTATCGTAATATTTCTTCCTGGTGGCAAGCAACACAGCAGGCTGCTGAGATGTTGGGAAGCGATGCTTTTAACTGTGCTAGATGAAAGACAGCACTGCTTCAATTTGATGCACCTCCTTTTTGATGCAGCCTCGCAGGTGTCTCCAGGAGTGTCACGCTGGTGGTTGCCTACATCATGACCATCACAGACTTCGGCTGGGAAGACGCGCTGTCTGTCGTCCGCGCGGCGAGGTCCTGTGCCAATCCCAACATGGGCTTCCAGAGGCAGCTGCAGGACTTCGAAAAACATGATGTTGATCAGGTAAATGAGCTACCGAGCTGTGAAATGCAACCCTGAGTCTCAGACCTTGGGCTACTTCTTATTATTTTAAGGCCTGGGTGGTTTATCCAGCTCCCTGGTTTTGCTTTGAGGGAGTGGCTCCTTGGCCAAGCCTGTTTCCCTGAGGAGGTGCAGAGAGAGCTGAAGGTATCAGGGAATGCTGAGGAGGTGCAGAGAGAGCTGAAGGTATCAGGGAATGCTGGATGGAGAAGAGATGAAGCACAACATTGAAACAGCTCCTGCCCAGCTGTGCTCTCTGTCCAGTGGTTGTTTCCTGTGCACTGAGCCACAACACGAGCCTGACACCTTTAGGGGGCAAAAACTAAAGAGTCAGTTGCTCAGAACGCAGCAGAAAGACCAACCTGTAAGATTTCCCCCAACACATTCTTTTGGAATAGTAAGCAGGAAAGAAATCATCAGAATCTTTGCTGTCCAGGAGTTAAACTAGGTTGACATTATGACATCCATGCCATGTTCCCCCCACCTTCTGTGTCTGAGACTTCATAAATTACTTTCTGATGTGAAGAGCAGTCTCAAACCTGACGAGGACCACGAGAACTGAGGGGACGGTGAGACTGCAGAGTGGTTGTCATAAAACAAAAATTAGTTTCTTACCCCTAAAAAAGAACCATCCCACGCAAAAGACCTGCTCCCCGTGGGTGATGGGTGACTTCCACTTATGTTAACAACCTACTCTGGCCGTCCCTTCCCTTTTCCATTGCTCAGCATGTTGCTGTTCTCTGGGGTCTTGTGCCTGTTGTGCTTATTAAAAATCAGCAAACAGCAGAGGCAAATCAGAATCAGAAAAAAAAGTACATGAGGCAAAGGATGTTGGGTTGGGTTTTTTTATTTCTTTTGGTTTTGTTTCTTTTTCTTTTTTTTTTCTTCTTCTTCCATCCCTGTCATTCTGCTGCAGGAAGCCCAGAGTTCAGAAATTAACATTTGTTTTGCATGATGCAGTTTGCAACTGTAAATATTTGTGTTTTTCTTAATATTTAACTGAATGTTTCCTGGATCGTTTGGAACTGCTGTAAATGGTAGAGTAACTGATTTTTAAGAGACAAAAGTCAGAGGGGGACTTTCCAGCCTTGTCTCCTTCCTCCCTTACAGTCATTTCTACTCTAATTGGTCTGGGCTAACAGTGGTGACAATTAAGGCTATATGCAAATAGCCCGATAAAGACAGTAACGTCTCTCTTTTTTCATCCACCATGGACGGCACATTCAGCCTTTTTTTCACTGAAGGGGGGAGGCAATAGGTTGCAAAAAGAAATATCCACCTGTAGTCACTGGCTGGGCTGTAGTTTCCTACTGTCTCTTAAGAGCAACCACATCCTTAGCAGGTGTCTGTTCACACACCTGATTCGGTGGAATAATGCCATCTGCCGAGGGCGGGAGCTGCTTTCTGCTCTCAGCAGCACGGGTGGTTGGCTCGGCCGCTCTAGGGTGGTATCCTGTGGGGTGTTGGGGATGGGGCACTTTAGGTCATGGACTTGCAGAGCACAAGTCTTCTGAGGAGTGGCTCAGGGCCCTGGGCTTGTTGAGCCTGGAGAGAAGGAGGCTCAGGGGAGACCTTCTGGCTCTGACAGCTCCTGACAGGAGGTTGGAGCCAGGGAGGGTCGGGCTCTGCTCCCAAGGAGCAAGGGACAGGACAAGAACCACTGGCCTCAAGTTGTGCCAGGGGAGGTTTAGGTTGGAGCTGAGGAACAATTTCTTCTCCAAAGGGGTTGTCTGGGTCTATCCCAGTCTGCCCAGGTCTGTGGTGGAGTCCCCGTGATCCCTGGAGGGGTTTCCAAGCCCTCCGTGGAGCTGTGGTGCTGAGGGGCATGGGTCAGTGGTGCCCTGGCAATGTTGGGCCAACAGTTGGACTTGATAATCCTCAAGGTCTCTTCCAACCAAACCGATTCTATGATTCTACAGGAAGGGGTTTGGTTACTGATGTCAGAACACGGTTTGCACCATTTCCAAACTTCCACATCATAGCCTGAAGCTTCAGATTTGAGTCAGGACCTAAACAATCTTTTAGGTATGTGTGGAAGTAACTATGCTGAAGTCTTGTCTCCCTGTGTCCCTAGTAAATGATTTTTATGGATGAAGCTGCTCATGACCTCCAAAGAGAACAAAACTATGACTTGAAAAATGGATATTATCCCCACTGGGACAGAACACTTGGGGGCTGGGTCTACTTGCTGCTTCTGCAGAGAAGAGCAAGATCATCATTGGGAATGATGAAGTGTACTCAAATTCTTCAACTGGGAAAGAATGGAGAGAGAAGGATGTGATAAAGGTGTATAAAGTTGAGTGGAATAGGGGAAGTGAAGAGGTGTCATTTCCACTCTTCCCTTTAATGTGGGATGGAGCTATCAACTGGCAGGTCCCAGGCAAGGAAAAGGAGGGTTTCTCTGTGATATGTACTTACGGAGCTTGTTCACTTCCAGATACCTTGTGCTGATTCAGTAAGTGATCTCATTTGTTGCCATCGAACACACAAACACTGCCTCAGCCTCCAGAAGGACCTGAGCTGGAACTTGCTGGAAGCTGAGGAAATGACCAGGGAAAAGGTCCCAGCACCTTTGCCCTGCCATTGCCCAGTTCTTCCCTCGGCCTCTACATCTGGCTGCTCTTACAGCAGGCTGCAGGGCTGGACTGACCTTCTGCTGGACCTGGTGCATCTGTTTCCGTGTCATTCGTGTCAGTAACATACAGGGTCCTGTTCTATAGCTTTTAAAGCTCCTGGACTTTTTCATGCTGGAGGATCCCTTTCCTGTTACCTACAGGACATTGTTTTACTACTGGTGTTTGTGGTCTGAGGGTGAAAAAAACCCCACCACGTGAGTGGTTCCCTTTCTGATCTTCAACCTTCTTGCCTCCTGTTGTGACTTGGGCAAGTTGACCTAAGTAACTTCCATGCTAAATCATCTTATTGTTCAGACACCCAACAGGAGGAGGGTGCTTTCAAGTCCAGGATATCCTTTACCAGAGGGTTGTCCTTACTTTGTATTACTCCAGCAGCCAAACTGGTGCCAGTGTCTTTTTAGGGGGTGTGAGGGATCTTGGTGACCTCAGATGTGTGTTCCTGTGGCTGTGCAGTCTGTGCTGCTGTTGAAGGGCATGTGGTATTTGGAGTGTTTTTCTTGAAACTACTCGTGTTCTTAAAAGCTCTTGAAATTCTGTAGGACAGGCGGGAGTGTTCCTTCTGCAGCAGTCTCACGTTATTGTCTCATCATGTTGTATACATGTGTTTAATTTCTGCAGTTCAGGCAGTGGCTGAAGGAAGAATATGGGGAAAACTCTTCTCAGGATCTGCAAGAAGCCAAAAATCTTCTGAGCAAATACAAGGAGCAAGCAGAGTTGCAGCAGAACACTGGAGGAAGGCAGTGGAATAACAACTTCTCATCTGTGCCATCTCTCTCATACAGCAACTACACAACAGAGACCTAATTGTAGGAGGTGGATTTTTTTTTTTTCTTCTTCTTCTACCTTTGAAAAACACCTTGCCATAACTTCCATCCCATCTTCAAGAGTCTCGGCAGTAATCGTGCAAACACTTTGTAGGAAGCTTCGTGATGAAAATAATCCATTTTGTGTGCGTGTGTATGAGTGTGCTTCACGCAGCTCTGCAGTCGGGCAGGATCGAGCTCTCCGTGCCCAGACATGATCCCGTCCCCGTGGCTGAGCCCCTTCGTCAGCCAGCCACAGCCACCACCCCCCCCCCCAGCCCCGTTTGGCTGCTGCGCTTGTCCCTGGTCGCCGTCCAAGCGCACACTGTCACCGAGCGCCTCGCTCCCCTCCCCCTTTCCGAGGGATGCCACCGTTAACCTCGATCATTATTAATCCAAAGGCATTTTGGGTTTATTGTTTTCCAATTAGCAACTTCATTTTCCCTGGGATCATAAACAAAGGGCTTTATAATCGCAATAAGGGTTTTTTTTTAAAGTATTTATTATTATTTAATCTGTATAATATCCAACTTGCAAAACTCGTGTGGTCACTTAAGGACGGCGGATGCTGTTGTCATATCTGATGGTTAAGAGGAACTTTTCACCCCTCGCAGCTTATTTCTTCCAAGACGGAGGTCTCCGGTTCTATCTCCCCCGTTGATCTGGGGGTTCACCAGTGCTGCCCCCCCTCTCCCTTTATTCCCCCCCCCCCCGCAGTTCTGGGGATGGTGCCCGCTCCCGCTCCGCAGCCGGTGGGGCCGGGTGCCCCGAGGAGCGGCGGGAGCTGCCGAGCCGGGCCGGGCCGGGCCGGCGGCTGGGGGGGGTGTGTGTGAACGGGGTCATCGCGGCGAGCTCCAGGAGATCCCTGCTGCCTCATTTTCTCTTCTCAGCTGCTTTTTCTCAGATTTGCGTTCTGCGCCTGAATTTTCTCCCTCTTTGGTCTAAGGTTTCTGCTCATCCCTGGCCACCAGTCAGCCTGCCTGCTGCTGATGTGCTTGTCCCTGTTTCTGCCTGTCCTTTCATCCAGCCTCGCTTTTTCTTTGATTTCTCTTCATCTTTTCCTTTCTTTCCGGGTCTTCATCCTTTCCATTCCCTTTCTTTCTGGGTCTGTCTGGGTCTTCTGTTTCTCGAGACATTGATGTAGCCCAGTCATCTTGACGATGCGTTCATCTGTGACTTGCCGGGCTTTAATAATGCCAACTTTCTTCCAAACTTTAGCTTGTGGGGGGGAGTAGGGAGACGAAAGTGGAGGAGACTCCCCCGGACCTGCCTGTTGTGATATGTGTCCCCCCACCCCCCCTTCCTGAAGAAGTGGCTGTTTAACAGCCTACGGGAACTTTAGTTTGGAAGCAGGCAGAAGAATTTATAGGAGCTTTAAATGCGGGGCTTATAAAACTACCGAGGAATGGTCTTTGAGGTTTATGCACTCGTAAACTTTTGCTGATTGCTTCTGGGAAGTTGTCAGGCATTTAACACTGCGTTTATCTTACAGCGCAATGAAAACACATCTGCCCAGCGTCTCGTTACCTGGTTTAATTGTACCGCAGCCCTCTACCACCGGCTCCACTCTGTTTGGGTCATTATGTCGGGAATTGAGCAGCCCTGGAGCTGAGCTGCGGAAGGGCCGCTCCGGAGCATCACCCAGCCAGCCTCCCCCGAGAGGCAGGGGCAGGGGGGACAAGGAGCCTGGAGGCTCCCAGAATACAGATCAGAGCAGACACCACAGCGATTGCTTGTTTTCCACGGCGTCTTTTGCAAGATGTACTCGAAAATCATTTGGTTCTGCTCCTCACCTGGGAGAGAAGTTAAAACACCCTTCCCTCTCCCCAGGGCGGGGCTTCCCGTTTGCCGAAAAACCTCCAGGAGGAAGGACTCTCCAGATTTTCGGCACCCAGGAGCTGGATTAAGACCTGGGTTCAAGCAGTTCCAATACCTGGCGTAAATTAAATTTAATGAAAGAAAGTATTTGTGCGCTGTTAAACAAGGATCTGTTCCTGCAGCCCTCGTGTGTGGAAAAGATGTGTTCTGTTTCCAGGAGACTGACTGGGGCAGCTGGTTGGAAGCGTTTTGGAGTTTTGTGTTTATTTCACCATGTAACCAAATGAAGCTGTACTGTCAATATCAAATAAAATGTTCTCTTGTCAGGTGTAGAATTGAACTATAAAAAGTGCTTTAGTCTAAGGATAACTGGATAATCAAAGCTTCAGCCATAAGTTACGTTGACTATTTGCTGGTTTAGAGATCTCTGATGGCAGCTAACTTGAGCAGGGATGGTGAGCAAATAGAGTTTCCTTATGCGGCTTTGTTCATTTTTCAAGGTAAATGTTAGAGAAATGATGAATTTAATTTGAGATTACTAAGATCCTGTGCTGCAAATGACTGAACTCTGTGTCTGGCTACTGGGCGATTGTTCCAAGCCTGCCAGTGTGGCTTTGAAAACAGCTTTTTAAATAAAGTCCATTGCACTCCTAATGATAACGCAGGAGACACGTGGCTTCTGAGAATGGTTTTATGGAGGGAGCAAGTGTACTTTAATCCTGAGTTTATTATTTCTGCCGTGCTGGTTCGCTGTGGGGCTGAGGACGTAGGAGTAGTAGATATCTGTACGTTGAAGTATGCGATCAGCAGTCTGAACTTTGAAAGCAAGAAGTAAAATCTGTGTGGCAAAACAGCTGTTTTGTCATCTGAATGTGTGGTGGGTGAGTGCGTGTGATTATTGAAGTTCTTGGTTTCTGCCTGTAACTGACCATGGTAATGTGCAGGTACTTAGCCTACGTCACTGGTGTGCGTCCCGGTTGTTGAAATAGGGTGCATCGTGACCATACACGTGAAGGGGTGTTTAAGGCCAAAGAGTTAATGCATCAGTTCAGCTCAAGAAGTTTTTGTAATTCACCTTAGTTACAAACATTTCCAGCTGCCCTTTTCTTTGCACCTGCGTGTCCATAAATATGTCTTGGATAAATACTGGTTGGGGCTGTTAGCAAAACAGTAGAAGCCCCAGAAAACATTTTATTCTTATGCATGTTGCCACTGAAAATGTTAGTTTCTGGAAAATCAAAGTAGAAGCTGTCCTACATTGTGTCTGTATTTGGTTGTGGGTTGAGAGGTATGTAGGGTTTTTTGTAGGTGGTTGTTTTTTTTTTTTTTTTTTTTAATACTAAGTCCTGCTTTTGGGAATGTGAGAACTTGTTGGCAAAAGCAGAGAAGACAGTCAAAGCTTGCGATTATAAGGAGAAGGATCTAAGCTTGTGGGTAACTGAGAAGAAATGTTTTCCTCTTTGTGTCCACATAATGCAGGGCTGTGGGAAGATATGCTTAATGAGGATGATTATTGCTGTGGCTTTCCATAAATCCACTTGTAATGGAGGCTTTGTACAGTTACTTCTGAATCTGTACATTTAAAAACTGCAAATAGCGATAATGGAGTTGGCTAATAGCAGACTGTCAAGTAAGTGCAATCCTTGTGATAATGTTCAGCCATAGATCTCCATTTAAGTATTACTTTTAAGCAGAAAATGTTTCTTGTAGGTCATAGTATATGCAATTAGGAGGAAAAAAACCACAGCTGTTGCTGCCCATTCTTGAGTCTTAACCAGCTAACTTTAATTGTGCAAAGAGTACTTTTCTCTCCAGCTTTTTATCAGATAGCAGATCTACAATTCGGTAGATCCATTTGATGTGAATTTAGATAGTTGAAAGGAATAATGATAATAACCAGCTTTAAAAAGCTGACTCGAGGTCTACCTAAGCAGTAAACATGTGCAACTTAAAGCTGGGACTTGAGCCTTTTGAAGAATTGCAAACTTCCCTGCAAAGATTGGAGTCAGCTGAATGCCACCAGGTGCGAGTCTGAGCTGATCTTGTTAGCATTATTAGCTGGGATGAACCTTCCTGTTTCGGTGGGTTTTTTTCAGTGCCTCTTGGAAGCCAGGGTTGAGAGGTAAATTACTTGTGTCTGTTTTGCGATTTAGAAATAAAAGGTGAAGGTAAGACAGTAGGGAAAATTTTTAATGTGTTATCTCACCTCAGTACAGAAGGATATAAACCTACCTATTATTTTTAAGTAAAACACTTGTAATAGCTCTCAGTTGCTTTATATAGCCCTTTGAATGAATGCAGTTTTAACTTAGCTAAGAAACAGCTTTTGAAGAAATCTGATGGTGAGATGCTTATGTTTATGTTTAGATGAATTCATTGAGAAATATTTGTGAAGTTTACCACCATTGCTCACTCTCCTTTAAAAGCACTGCCTTGACTTTCATCTTTCATACGGTTTGAGGGCTCCCTATGTGGGTTTGCTTTTGCTCAAAATCTGACCATAAAAGTAAGCTTTGTTTCCACAGATCTCAGTGTGGTGTTCAAATCCAAAATGTATGCTGCCTTTCCAGTAAAAACTTGTAATTACATGGGGTGGTAGCTAACTGGAAAGTATTGCAAAACATATGTAAGAATACTGTCGTACAAACTCTAAAACTGACGAATGACTCACTGTGCCAGTGCTATATCAAATTCTATCTATACACAAGGTTTAAATGACAAGTTTACTTTTAGTCAGGGAATATGCAATTTTCCTGTACTCTTTCTTCATCTAATGTCAAGTGAGCTTAATGAAATGGTGCATGTGGGCATACAGGAGGCACCAGTTGTGGAGCTTTAATGAGCAAAGGGAACAAGCACTACTTGGTTCTATTTGTGAAGATGCTAGAGACGTAACTACTCTGTATATTAAAAACCAACTTTATGGTACTGATGCATGTCTTGAGACATTTGTTTCTTTTATGTACCTCATCATGATTTGTTTATGTGCATGTACTAATGTTTGTTCTATTTTTGTTTCCTACAGGAGAGGGTACTTGTTTTTTCGGCAGTGTATGTATCATCTTTACATATTTGTATTAGTTGAGTTTCTAGCTGGCGTTTCAGAATTTTGGCAATATTTTTGTGAATATAAAATTCAGATCACTGCCAAAATGAAAATGGGATGATGTTCAGCATGGGAAAGGGGCCCACGATTGTAGATTAAGGAGGAAAAGGCTGTTTTCCACTGCAGCAGCGCAGGTTTTATTCATTCCTTTGACTTTGTGCTTGTGATTTATTATGAGCTTTGGAGAGCTCTCCACAAAACCCCAGGATGTGTAAGCAGGCAGTAACATTCAGTAGCTGGGAAGCCTGGGTGAGCTGGAAGCAGGATGGGGAAGAGGAGGATAAGGAAGATGGTGGGTGGAGGTTACGGGGTCCTGTGCTGTTACGTTGTGCGTCTCACCTCTATGTCTGTGCATGATGGGGTGCCTGACAAAACACCCCCGAGGAAGCCCAGCCTGCAAAGCTGAGGAACACCCAGTATTCACTTAGGGCCAAGTGGAAGGCTTTAAACTCTTCACAGCCTCTTCTTTTGATTTCTCATTTAGCCATAATCCATTCTGCCACAAAGCCTTTCCCTTCTCTCTGTTAATTGTTGTCTTTCTGGGCTGTGGAGAAGGCATTGTGCAAGTCCCTGGTCTTTGCCTCGTGTTGTTCATGAGAGCTGTAGTGACCAGCTCCTGGAAGTGTTTTTACTGTCTGGAGGAGGGTCACGTTCTCCTCGGGCTGTGAAAGGAGGCTAAAGAAGGGAAGCTGGAGCACTTGCTCTATAATGTAAGTGTGCACACAGTGTATATCCACCTGTGTTGTACTTGAGAGGAAAAAAAAAAAGTCTGAAACAGATCTTGCTCCTCCAAGGACGCTATTATCTGAGAAATTTTCTAAAGATCAAAAATCTTTAGATTAGACATAAGCTAGTTTTTTTTTTTTTGAGCAGAGCATGGAAGCAATGTATGTAAAAAGCATGTTTGAGAGCAAAGTTGACAAAAGCATCTCCTAATACCTGGGCTCGGTACTTGGAGGAAGTAGCTCTGTTTGGATGCTTTCATTAAGAGCAGTCCACTGTGTAGCTGAAATACAGCAGTACCATTAATCTGGGAAGGCATAGGGTGGTCCCGCTCTTCTTGTCCTTCAGCAGGTATAGAAGCTTTCATTTTTCAACCTGCCCAAAAGATACTTATTTCTTGGCAAAAAATTTCAGCTGCAGCTGGCAAGTGAGTAAGTACTGTCTTCCAGCCTTACTGAGAGGAGAGAAGTTATTTCGGTTGGCACAAGAAGTTAATAGTTCAGAGTTGTCAGATGAAATTGAACAGAGAAGAAGCGTGAAGGCTGGGCATGTAGCATCGCTATTTCAAAAGCAGTACTGGAAGTCCCATTGTCACTTGAAAACAAAACATGTGTGTACTTGACCATGGTGAGGAATTGTCTGATTTGCTTCATAGACCTCTCTCTTTATTTATTTATTTTTTTTCCTGTGAGTGTAGTGTTTGACACTGAACTGCATGTGTGTATACAAAGGCTAACATCTGTTCTATTTTATGAGATCCACAGAGCGCTGTTGCTTTTTTATCCCTCCAGTGTATGGATTCTTCTCTCATGTGTCACCCTTGCTGCTGAAGGCAGCCGGGCACTTGAGCTTTGTAATAGCTCTTCTTTCTTCAGGAGCAGGAAGTTATTCATGGGATGGTACTTGCTTCTTCAGTTAGATTTCCTCACAAAATTAGATCTTACAGTGTTTTGGAAAGCCATTATTTTTCTAGAGGGTTTTGTGAGCAGGGATGGAAGAGGGATGATTGTGAGGCTCTTTTTCTGGAGGAGTTCTGGTAATTGTGGTATCAGCAGGTTAGATTTTCTGCACCAGCCTAGATGTATTTTGATAGGATTGTTAGTTGGAAAGTAAATTAGATCTGAGAAGTATGAAAAAGGCTAGTCTAGTGCTTGGATTTTAAGGTGCATATTTAATTTTTTTTTTTTTTTTTTTGTATCTGGCAGATACTGTGCTTCTGGTATTTTATCTTGAAGGAGAACTGTAGGACTGGTAAAGAGGATCCTTTTGGACACTTTTAAGAGTGTCTTGAGGTGTTACGTACTTGGAATAGATGAGTTGTGGGTAGAAAGGAGGAAAAAGTGACCCCTTGTTTTTGGATGGAGCTGTTGCCTTTTTATAAAGTACTGTTTTCCTCAAA
Source organism: Ceryle rudis (assembly GCA_033439905.1). NCBI lineage: Eukaryota > Metazoa > Chordata > Aves > Coraciiformes > Cerylidae > Ceryle > Ceryle rudis. Next base: position 42,415 of record JAAGNO010027853.1, read on the forward strand.
TACAGAAGAGTTACGTCTGTTTATATCTTATTTAATAACATTTGTTTCACCAGATTTGATCAGAAGTTTAGTCATTGCAGAATCAATAATAATTCTCTTACCTTAAGGAAAAATCTGTTATTTATGAATGTACTGTTTGTTGTATTTTAACTACTTGTGATGCAGAATTTGCAAGATTACAGAAATTAACTAGAGGATGCACGCAAAATCCAATAAAACATTTTCCTTGTCAAAGATCAGTGAAATAAGAAAAGTAATTACCATAAACAATGAAAATTAGACTCTTAAAATCTATGAACTAGAAGGAGTGGAAATAATTTTGTAATACATATTCTCACTGGTTTTGTTGAGACTGTTCTTGGGAACCACCAAAATTCCCTTACAATCTTATGTATCCTAATAATCTCTGTGTTACTACGTGGTAAAAAACCTACTCGTGGACTTGTATTTAACCTGAGGAGGAAGTGTGCATTTCTGAGAGTGCACTTTAGATACTGTCTCCTTACTACAACCTTGTTCATGGGTAACTTCCAATTAATAAAATGTACACTTGAAGAATTACACCTAGGAAGACAGGTATTTCAGCAGATTGTAGTTTCACTGCTTTAATTCTGCCTCGTGACACAAAGGTAGAACTAAAAACTTTTGGAGGAAAGTTTGTCACCTCGGGTATACTTGGGAGGTGGAAGGCTGTTGTAATGCAGAAGCTGCTTTTGGTGATTTGGATTTTCTGTGGATTCTGTTACATCTTTGGAGCTTGTAAAACTACACTTTATGCTTTGGGTGCAGTGTTAAGGTAGACTGTCTGTTAAGGATCTTTCGGCATTTTAGAATAGCCCTTCCACTAACCTAATTTTCCGAGGGCTGTCCCATTGCAGGGGTTCATTTTAGCACAGGTCACTAGGTGCCAAATCCTACTTCTTCACCCAGACAGGTCAAGACAGGGAGAGCTCATGGAAGCCTGTAGCACAGCTGTGACTTTAGCTGGTTTTTTTTTTCTTTTTTTTTTTTTTTTTTTTTTTGGGCTGATGCAAAGTGTAGCTTTCTGTTATTTGTAGTTGGATTTTGGATGGGACTGCAGTGAGCGTGGGCGCTCTCTGCCCCTGCCTTTGAGTGAGCAGGTACCATCCTTTCTTTGCACAGAGATGTCTACCTCCTGACCATGAGCATCGCACCATGTTCTCCTTTCTTTGCCGCTGACTTACCTGGCTGTCTGGGTCTGCAGCTGAGGCTGTGATGGTGGGAGGCAGCTCTCACCTCCATGATGGAGCAGTGTTGCAGAGTCTAATGCCTGTGCCATGGTGATAAAGCTCCAGTGGCTCTATAGGAGCAAAGCTGTTACTTCTGATAATTGTGCTTGGCTCCTGCTAGGCTTCTTATTTGAAGATTTTTCTTTATAAACAACGTAATAATAAAACATGCTGCTCTACTACACCCATGCCAGTCTCTAGCTTATGCCTGTGGAAGGAATAAGGAGCATATCTGATTGTAAGAAGGGGGAGTTCTGAAGGGTTACGTGGCAGCAGACTGTCATGCTCTTCTAGTGATCCCTTACCCTGGTGTCAAAGCTGTGCATCCTAGAAGAACAGTATTTTTCTAGAGTGATGAAGGTTTTTTTTCATTGGCCAAAACCACCTAGGTAGCTGGGCAAACATTTGTCTTAAAATGACTGGAATGGAATTACTGGGATAGCAACTTGACTGCAGTGATGAAAACCATCTTTAATATCCTAGAAATCATGAATTGGGTTTTGTTTGCGTAGATCATTAGGTGTTCAGGACAGGCACCGTGAATTGTACGGCACTAAAGAATAGATGGCCCAGCAGTTATGTTCCTGGAAAGCATTTGTAAATGGGAGTTTGAATTAACAAGGTGTATTTTGTGTTTTTTCCTTATTAAACTTAGAAGAGTTGTGCTTTGAAGACCAGTGAATTCTTGTTGCTCTTAAACATTGTTTGCAAGGAGCACATGAAGGATCTCCTGTCTGCCTGTTCCCCCTGCCCCACTTTGAGCCAATACCTCTATTGCATGTTGGCTTGGGATGTTATGAGAAATGCAGATGTTCCGGTTTTGGTGTGTAGGTGACAGGATGGGCTGTGAACTGTGTAGGTTTTAAATGCAGGATAAGCTTTCAGATACTGGCTTTATTCATATCTGAAGTCAGTTAACAGCCTCTTGGCTTCTTGTTGCACAGTGTAATTAAAATAAACACTATAATGCTAATCATTTATGTATTTTTGCCTGTGGGTGAAGTTTTAAATTAGAAGTAGCTATACTTTGGTGGAAGTGGATTTTTTTTATTATTATTATTATTATAATGGTGCCTGTTTCCAGTCTGGTAATATTTCTGTGAGTGCATAAAAAATACTGCTAGACAGATTTGTTTTTGTTTTTTATTACTTAATTGTATATTCTAGTAACAATGTAATTATTGCTTTTAACAAAAAACTGCCTGACTTGAGTGTTTAATTCCATCAGACTCAAGCAGTCGCTGATGAGCTGATAAATGATAGGTTATATGTGGAAGTGGATTTGCAATTATTTGCTGCTTTGGGCGGGGGGGGGGAGATGTTTCTGTCCAATGAGTAATGTTGAAAATCAAAGCAGTACACCAGATGTTTTTTCTAATGACTGTGGTTCAAGGTCTCTCTTGTAGGGAGGAGGGTTTCGACTGAGTTCGTTGCTTGGCTTTGAAGTTTCTCTCTCTTGTTAACGTAGCACTCCTCTAAATCTTTTGCTCTGGACTTCTCTGCGGATGGGTTTTATGGAAGAGCTCCTTTCCCAACCCTTTGTGTGTCTCGCAGCTCCCCGCTCATCAGGCAGCAGAGGGGCAGCAGCATTTTTCCAGTGCAGTCTGAGCACTTCCTTTCACTTGTGTTTATTTCATAGCATTAAAACAAGAATAAGTGTTTCGCTTTATTTGTTGATGTCTGATTAGGAATTAGTGGAAGAAACTGAATCACTGGTGTGATTAACGATAGGTTTTGTTTCTGATGTATGAAAGGGCTCATTGTCTGAGGCTTTTCCTCCGTCGCGCTCTGCCTAATCCCGCTGAAATCACGCGAATGGTGGCAGCGCTCGAGGCTCCTCATCTTGTTTTCCTGTGGACTTAACCATACAGCTGGAAAAATTTCCTTTTCCAAGGGACGGTTGCTTCTCCTGCTGAACCTGCTGTCATACCGTAGTGGCCTTGCTAATCAGGTGGGCATTCATTCGGGGGTCTAAGGGTCAGGGGGTGGTTAATCTGAAACCCTGCAAGCTGATGAAATTTGTGCTCCGTTTGGGCTTCGCACCTGGGCCTGATGGCTTTGTTAAGGCTGTCTGTCACCTGCCTCTCTGCAGCTGTGGCCGAGGGAGGTGATCTGCCTCCTTCTAACCTTTAATTACTCCCCGGTGTTTGTTAGAGCAACTTGCTGCAATTGCCGATGCAGTAGAACTTCTACAGGGAGCAACTTTAAAATGGCTCAGTGTAACTTTTCAGAAGCAGTTTTATAAGTTCAAGGCTTGCAGAAATGAAGACATTTCTAAAAGTACACAGCAAGAAATTATGGTAGATGTGACTGTTCCTCCTTCAGAAAAACCCTGGAAGAGACACAATGCCCCACACCACGAACACTAACTTAGCCTTTCTTTGCCTGTGAATCAGGTTGTCATTCCAAGGTCTCAGAGTGATTTAAAAATATAAAATAAACTCCCCTGAGGAATCTATTAAAAATTATTTGGTTCACTGAACATTCAGTCTTGGAATCCATTACGTGCCTGTAAAAAGACTTTAAAAATCCTCTCTGAAGTTGGTCTGAGTTGTGTCCCTTTGGCAGGTGGGCATGAGGGAATTTCATTGCTTTATTTTCAAAACAGAAGTGTGTGGAATTAATATTGATTTTTATTATAGCTTTCTGCTAGTGCCACTGTATCCAAGGGTCGTATGTCAGCTCTGTTTTTGTAGTGGCAGCTTTCCTTGTTCCTTTAGTTGAAGTCTGTACTTGTAGAGTTCAGGAAATAATTGGGAAATGCTGGTGTGTTTTTCTTTTTTTTTTTTTTTCTCCACCTCCTCTTTTTTTCTTTCTTTGAATTCAATTTGTGAAGCTTTATTACCTAGAATTAAATTCTTATCAGGTTGAAATGGTGCATAAATTCTTGTTCAATGGAGACACATGCTATTAGAAATTGGTGAAACCAAGCTGTATTTTAATCCTAGATTTATTTTCATTTCCATTGTTGTCCATTGAAAACACTTTGCATCTAGTTCGTCCGTCTGTATTGGTGTTTTCCTGTGCTGATGATTTTTAATGGTTGAGCCTGGGAGAGCAGAGTGTTAGATTGCTTCTTACAGCTGTGACCTGGGTTATACTCCAGGTATCTAGTGTAGGTGTTTTAAGTTCCCATCAGCACGTGATGCTTTTGTGTGCTCTGAAGAGAGTTGTCATGTTATTCAGCAAAAATATTTCTCTTGGAAGAACTTTCCCATGTTTTCAGCTCATTATGACTGACATCTGCTTTGTTGGGATTTTTTTGTATGCAAATATTCATAGTTGCTCAGAGCTTGGTAGCCTTTAAGATCCTAAAGTCAGGTGAGGACTTAAAGAAGACACAAGTAAGAGGCAATCCCTCCGGATATGCAAGTTTATTTGATTAACCCACCTGACCTGCAGCGTTTGAGAGCAGTTAAATATTTGGACAGTCAGCAGTCCTTTAGTCATGTTCCTTTAGGTGATGGCCTCCTCCATTTCGAGTTTACTCTGTTTTGCTGCCGTTGCCAAGCCTTGTGCGATCCTGCGAGGGAGCTGTGCGTGGGGGCATGGCGGGTGCTTTTGGGGCTGTGCTGAACCAGGCTCCCGGGAGCGGTCGGAGATGCGTGTCACCGCAGGAGTGTCTTCTGCAGAGGGTAGGGGATTGGGGGCAAAGGAGAAAACTGTTAATTGTGGCTTGTCGACGCTGTAAAGGTTAGCTGGTAGGGAGAGTTAGAACCTAAGCAGAAATAGCATCGCTGTCCTGAGAACTGTGAAAGGCTTGTCAAAACCTAATCTAATCTCCTGCATTAACTGTACGATACAATAATGAATGAATGCAATTCCAGCAAGCCGAGATGGTCCGATTTTAATAACTTCTCAAAAAATCAAAACAAAGTATTTCACTGGAAGAGGCATATCATGGTTATCCAAATTCCATTCTATAGAATTGTTCTTAACTTCGTGCGAGAGTACGCTAATGGTTTAAAACCTCATTTGTCTCCTTGTCAGCAGTTTGACCAGTATTTTAATACAAAAGACATAGTTTTATCTTTAACTGGTCTTGTTTTTTCAATGGGTGTTGCAGACAGCTGGAAAACTGACTCTTTCACTGCTGTGGTTTTGATGCAGTGTTGACTGTAATAAATTAAAATTTATGTAAAACCGGTGATGCTTTCAGTGGTCGTATTTCTGTTCAGATTCAAGGGAAGGGGAGCAGATGCTTATGCTGAAGCACTTGGTCTTACCTTTTTCCTGAGGATCTGTGGTAGCAGTATTACTACTGGTAAAATTCCCGTCCTCGACAAAGCCTGAGGAAGGGAAGGAGGAATAGCTGTGGTGACTGTAACCTGGTGCATTTCTGGATGTGTTGCTGAAGCTTTTCTAGTAGAAATGTGGCTAGTAAGTTTTTTGGGAGAAAAAGCTAGTACAAAAAAAAAAATACAACACCCAGATCTTCTTGGGATTCAAATGTGATTTTCAAAATGCTGATAGTACCTTTTTGTGTATTCTGTCAGGAAAAGAACATGATTGTAATGCGTTTTCATTGTACAGGTTTAGTAAGTGACTAGACGGGATTCAGCTCTGAATTTCTGACTTTGGAGTGTCCAGATTGTGCATAATGAACTCGTAAGTCAGTTTTTGGAGACTCTGATACTTCACAGGAGAATGAATGAGAAGTTTAGTGTAATGCATTACTCTTCTCAATATGGTTTTCTCACCTGAAATTACTAAGTTATAAATATTTAAAGAACCATTTTCAGTTTAAATTTTGATTCTGAAATGAGCTATGAACAAGTATTCTCCTGTATTTGTGATCTCAAAGTGAAAAATGTTTCGATTAATAGAATCACTACTTTAGTTTTTATAGTAGTTTGCTGTGACAAATGTGGTTTCTAGGTGTGCTTAAAGGGTGTAAGTTCGTCAGACTTTCTGCTCTATCTTTTCACCTAATTGCTTTATGGGCTTGCATATAATCTTGTTAATTAAATTGGTTTTGTGTGATCACTGAAGTGTCTCTGAATGGGTAAAAGGTGCTTTTTATGGACCAAAGGGTCTGTGGTTTGGTATCAGTTGTGCGGTGGGTGTTGAGGTGTTAGGTGCTGATGTTAGGAGGGCAGTGCGGTGTTGCTCTGCGTCCGCCTGGGGAAATGCAGTTGTCTGAGCAATTAGAAAAGAAAACAAAATGGTTTGGCTTGGTGTGAAATAACTTGCACTGCTCGGCTCTGTGCCACTGTCTTCGGTGCACGTATGCGTGAGGAGCAGATGTGTTTGCAGTGTGACTTTCTCCGTTACGGGCGCGATGGAGGGGCGTTCGGTCGAGGCGCAGAGTGGCTGGAGGGGGTGACACTGGTTGTTCGTCAGGTTGTCACGTCGCCTTCTGATGCGCAGAGAACTTCTCAGAAGGATTGTCTTTTTATAACCAGTGTGGGTAAGTGGAAATGAATCACTTCAGAGGAGGCTTAAGGTAAAGGCAAGTGTCACTGTGAAGGAAACTGAAGGAGACCAATTCAGCTCAGCAGCCCTGGGCTCAATTTTCTGAGCACTGGCTGTGACCTTGGTTGTGCACAGGCGAGCTACTGACAAGCTACAGAAATCCTGGGTGGATGTGTGGCCTCTTGCTTTGTTTAACAGTGTTCTCTCTTTTTTTTTTTTTTTTTTTTTTCTTTTTTTTTTTTTTTTTTTTTTTTTTTGTAGTGGCTGGTTTTGGAGTGTAGAGTCGCGA
>JAAGNO010027853.1:49468-59632 GCA_033439905.1 Ceryle rudis
ATAACTATAGAATTTATTTATTTTTTTATTCTAAAGTCCCTACTTTATTTGGGATGATAATAACGATGTGTGAGCTGGTAATTACGGATAGAAGAAGGTGATGTAACATGGAAAGAGCATCATGTCATGCACTGCTCCGCTTTATTCTGCAGCTCTTGGGACAACAATGTAGTCCCAGACATAACTGTGGGACAATACAGCTTTGCTGTGACTTGTGGCCATAAAGTCACTACATGTGGTTTTGTGATTCTAGCTAACCCTGGGGACTGGTGTACTGCTGGCCAGCTGGGTAATTTTGACAGTGGAAACCTGCCTGAAGCAAAAGATCTTGGAAAATCTCTATCTCCAGGTATTTTGCTTTTCCAGTGGCCTTTGTCTTTTTCCTTTATGTTACTGTTTCTTTTCCAGAGTGACAGTCAGAGGCACATAGCTGTTCATTATGATTTGAAGCCATTAAAACATTTACAGCAGTATTAGGCAAGTCTTCCTGCAAACGGTGACTTTATTTACTGGAAAAATTGGTTTCTAGGGAAACCTCTTCTCTGTTCAAAAGAGAGAGAAGAAAAACATGCTGAACATTAGAATACCTCACAGCAGACCTGCTGCCGGTGAGGGTCTCTGGTGCATTTCCCCCTTTCCCCCTTCCTTTCCCCCTTTCCCCCTTTCTCCCGGGGGAAAGATGGAGCCTTTCCAAAGACAGTGCATGGTTTGAAGGTCTAACCCTCCAGCTGAGGCATGCTTCATCATGGATGTTTAAAGAGGTGCCAGCCTAAACATAATTCTCTCTCAAAGTGTTTTTAAATACAAGTATTTTCAACAGTGATAAAAAAAGGGAGGGGAAAAAAGAGAAAAAACAGGTATCATCATACACACCATTTACAAAGGATTTGACAGTAGATTCAATAAATACCTTCAGGCTTTTTTAATAGTTCCTATTCAGATTGCTAAGCAACTTTTCAAAGCAATAGGATAATGTATTTTCCCTCCCACTTCCTTCCCATGTTCTTTGATGCCCTTTTTCCCAGTTAAAACAACAAGAGAAGGCACAGAGGGATCAGGGGTGCTTTGTGCCCAAGAATCCCTAGGACCTTCGGCACACAGCTGACACCTTGTGAGTGCTCATGGATACATTCCTTGGTGCCATCCTAATAGTGGTAATTCCTGATTGCAAGCTCCACACAAGGTCCATCACCTGGGTAGCCCCCTTCTCTCATTTGGAGTGTCCATATCATGGTAGTGACCTCTTTGCTTTTCAGCCCTTGGACATGATGAGCAAAACCACACTCCTTGAAAGGACACAGTATTTTGTATTTTGCTAGCCAGTCGTGGCAACAGGACTCCGTTCAAAATTCTGTTGGCTAAAATGAAGCAGGGCATTGTCTTCCCTCTGCAATCAACTTTCTGTACCGGGGACAGAAGACTCTTATGTGGGGCAAGCATACAGCCTCTGTGTTTTTAATATCTCCTCCTGCCTACATAGTACCAGCAGCCTTCCTCAGAAGCTTCTACTACTGAATGGAAACGGTAGTTCAGGATGGACCTGTGGCTGAGGTTGTGGAGTCTACTGAGAAGCTGAGGTCAGTCCCTAGCAACTATCACTGCTTTTTGGATTGGTTTTCACAAGTCCCAGCCCAAGTGGTCAGCTTGGCTGAGTGGGGTGCAGCACAGGACTCTCCCCAAACCCACCTCTCCAGAGATGTAGAGGCAGGTTCCCCATGCAGAGGCAGGACCGTAACATCTGCTGGCTTCTGGATGTGAAGGTCAAGGAGAACTTCAGCCATGTGAGCAGCAAGGGTCTGAGGCAGTCCCTGGGGCAGCTCTGCACAGCCAGGCCCAGATAATGACAGAGCTAGAACGCACTAAAACCAGGAAGGGCTGCAGGTGTACTAGAAAGTGGCAGAAGTCAGTGTCCCACAACGTCCTTCCCAGAACCACAGTGTCCTCCCTCTCACAGAAATCTAAAAGAGCCCCCTGAGGCTCTTCAGACAGGTTTAGATGGGTGAGTTAAGGACTGCTAAGCAATCCCTGCTCTATTTAACTTGAGAGAGATTAAATTGTTTCTCATTTTATTTTAATGTATTTAATGTTTATTTCTATATGTGTATGAGTACTTAATTTAGCATAATTATTGAGATGAATTGCAGCTAACGTTACAAGAAAATTGTAACTTGTCATAAAACAAGTGGGCCATATTGTAACAGAGCTGTTACCACACAAAAATGCTCTGCTAGAATAGCTTAATAACACAAATAAATCTGCACTCCCCAACATGATACTTCTTTGGGGATTTGATTAATTATTAGGAAGCAAAATGGCTAGCAAAGTAGTATATATAAAAATATCTTCTCATAACAATAAGATTGTAAATTTTAACTCTATTGCATGACAGCAAGTGTAAGCAAGACTTACGCACAATGCAATGAGCTGAATGAATTAATATGCTTAGGGTCTTTGTTTCTAGAAATACTTTGCTCCATATTATAATCAGCCATTGTAATTCCTCTCAGCTGCAATTTAGGTTTCTCCTCACAGTTTAATAAGTGACAGACAAGTGTTTGTGGCAATGAGAGCTTCCAACAGTGTGCGCCTTCACTGCTTTCCCCACATGTTCGAGGCCTGACCTTCAGGATCCAGCATCTTTTCCTCATGGTAAGCAGCTCCAGTTACAGCTGCTGATATCACCCCTTTTCCAGTTCTGATCCCTGCCTACTGGGGCCCAGACCTCATTGTCCTTAGCTTCTACCATGCTCCCAAGTACAATTTAGCCACACGGTTACACCTCCTCGTGGGGGCTAAGAAACCAGAAGTACTGAGCATATTGTTGAGAGGTAGGGAAAAATTTCCTACACAGATATCCTTGCAGGGATTTGATCACTTGACAGGCAGGAAAATCTGAAGCAGATTCTGGAAATTCAGCTTCCAGTTAACTGCTTGAATCATGAAGCCCATATTTCTTCCTTCCACCTAGCAGGAGTGGAAGATGAAAGGTCACACTGCTGCTTTATCTCCTTAACCATTGTTGTTTATTCAGAGTTTCAAGTGACATCAGTCACTATAGAATAGATGAGCCTGTGAGCATTAAGGAGATAACTAGAGCATCTATGCAGAGGGTTTGCTTGACAGGCCGCTAAGAATTACTCTTAGCAATATGATAATTTTTCTTAATGCTAAATGTAGCTCTGAATACAAGTTTTGTCATCAAATGTTCAACAAGCAACTCAGCAACCAAAAATCATGGACTTGGCTTAAAAGCCATGAATTTAGAAACAAAATATCTTTTGAGCTTTTGTATTTTCCTTTCTGCTTGGAAAATGTGGGTTCAATTTAGTCACAGCTTCAATCTTTTCTCCACAGGAAGGAGGGCTGGAAGTTTACTTTTTTGTTTAAAGAACTGATTTGCAGTGCAATCGCGTTAAGCTATTGAGCTGTTACATGAAGCAGATTTCTGCTGTGGGGTAAACACTGAAATCCCCACAAAGAATTAATGGAACGGGCACAGGTCACACAATGTATCTTCTTTGCTGTCACCAGTATCACTGTAGGCATGCTGTTTCTTTTGGATTTTTTTTTTCTGATTGTCACCATTAGTGAAATGGGACAAGCACACAACACTTGTGTTTTTTTGCCAGCACACTTGCAAAAAGTCTCCAGCACTTTTGCCAGAATAACAGTTAGGTGATATACAGTGGCCACTCAAATTTGCAGTTCTCTGTGGCCTGTGATCATGCCCCTGAAGTTTCTGCAGACAGGGCTGCCATGGAATCATTAGACCCAGACATTTGTCCAAGCTGTGGAGGACGCCAGCACTCCACTTTGGCACTCTATTGCATGGGCATCTGGTCCTAGTGTTGCTAAGTGGCTGATTTCACCAGGCCAGTCATGTCTCTGCGTATCATTCATTTAGTCCAGAAGTGGTGAAGGATAAAAAAAGCATTTTATAGCAAAAAAAAATTACTATTATGGGAAACACAATCTCCCAATTCAGAAGCCTTTGTGTTAATGTAGGAAAGCCAGCTATGTGATTAAAAAGGTATTTTAAATTAGCTACATTTTGTTTCCTGCGCTTCTGCCGTTAGGCTTTCTGTCTCCGTATGTCTAGCCAAAGTTGCTTGAAATCACATTTTATGAATGCACCTCCAGCTTCGTTCCGTAAATACTTGATTTTGCACCCAAGGCGAAAACCCCACTGAGACCCATACTGAATTTTATCTTTATGTGGTGGCTGTATATACAAGCTTAATGCTGCATAGGTCTTCAGACAGGTTTAATGTCTGCGTAGGCTGACTCTGCCACAGATATGCTTTCTGTTCCAGCTAGACTTGGGACACAGCAATGCCCAGTACAACAGTACTTGCCCCAAAGTGTTTTCAATAGGCAAGGAAAGGGAAGAGTAGTATGACCCCTGTTTCCAGTGCCAGGGCCCATGACTGATTTTCATTAGGCAGAACTGGAGCTTAAAGTCACATACATCTCTGATTTTGTACTACTGTACTAAGTAGAGCTCTAGAAACCTCAGGAAGAAAAGCATGTTGTATCATAGAAGATGAACTCTCTCAACCCTGGTGGGGGTTTGATGCTTTCCATTCTTCAATGACAAAACCAAAACCCAAACATTAGGCTGGCCTTTTGCCTCTGGCTCGCTGCACTACTGTTTTCTCCCTGTTACTACACTGAGGGGTCTTTCCCTTGTCCCAACACCAGCTTCCATCAAGATGAGCTGAGCTTTCATAGCTCCAGGTGTATGTCAGACATGCTCTGGCTGCAGCTGAGATATGTGAAGAGTCCTGAGCAGTAAGAAAAACCACGAGCCCTTTGAAGCTCTCTGCTCTTAGAAACAGTTAGACTGAAACAGGATATTTGTCTGGTCTCAGGTCATGCTGACAGTAGTAATCACTGTCTGGTTTCCAAAGCTTACCCTGAAACTGTGCTGAGGTGAGCTGTGCTGTAAGGCAAGAAAAGAATCTGCCCTTAGTAATGAAGAGCTGAGAGATGATTTGAACAAGGTGAGGAAAGGAAATATGAAAGAAAACTTCTACCCAGATTTAAAAAGACCTTTTTGACTCCAAATAGGTTTTATTTACACTAACAAGTGTATCCTGCCCTACACTTTTAATAATTTTAGTTGACTCATGGGTGCAGAGATTCTCATGATGACTCTACAGTCAAATAAGGGTAAAACCTAGCTTTGGTCCAGCCAGACACATTAGCTTATGTCTGAGACTGATGTGCAAATGCCATGGTGCTATTGCTGAAGCCAGTACGCACCTGCAGTTGTGTGCCATCAAGACCAAGGTAAGAAGCTTTGCCAGTGCTTGAGCCTGGCAGGGTGGATCAGCACAGCCTCAGTGCTGGCTGGGCTGGAGCTGTGTGGCCCTCACCCCTCTGCAGTCCTGCTTCTAAGAATGGCCTTCAGCCCAGGGTCAGTGCAGAGAACGTGCAGCTCAGCTGGTCCTGGAACTGTGAGGATGCTGTGCCCCTACCTGAGCCAAAAAAGCATGAGGTGTATGGGAGAGGATGAGGAGCAGCACCCAAGCTGTCGTAGCAGTGGCTCAGGTCTGTTGTATTATCCAGGTTACCTGATTTTTCTTACTCCGTCCCTTTCCCAGAGAGGTAGTAGAAAGTTTAACTTGAGCAAACTGACATGCTGCTCTCTGGGCTGCTCAGTTTTATTCTTGGCTTGCTTCAGTCCTCCTACCCTTCCTTTTCCCCCCTTCTGCTCACTGGTTGCTCAAAGAAAGGAGTCTTGGCTGAAGCCAGATTTGAACAGCTAGTGCCAACCTGTTTTTGCTTTGAGCATAAATGAGCAAATGAATCATACTGTTACACAAGACTGGCTTGGTGCCATCAGTCACAGTAGCACGGTTGTCTGGCACCCTGCAGAACTGGCAATGGTGACTGGACAAAATAATAAAGACATTTATATTTTTATTATGGAGAGATCGGCTGAATAACATCCTGGTAATGTACCCTAATGCCCTGGCTGTCAGAGAAGCTCAGAAAGGTCTAGATTCTGATGAAGAAGAGTTAAAGCACATTAGTATTCAGCAACCACGATGATACTGAAGTAAGCAAAAAAAAGCTATCTAGACCTTTAGGATAAGACCCTTTTTCTCCTTCTCTTTTTCTTTCAATATTGATTTCTTCCTCTCTTGTCCCATCTGTTACCTGCAGTAATAGTGGAGCATTCCTGGTTTTACTTTGGTCACTTACAGTGCTGAATTCTTCATCACATGCCAGTAGCTAATGCAGTATATGGCATGCAAATAATGAAATTAAGGACTGTTCTGAGTCATGGTATTCAAACTGATAATACCTCAGAACGTGAAGATGTTCAGGCTCAGATTTTTAAAAACGAATCTTGTTTGGGATAAAAAAAGCCCTGAGGCTCCTTGGAGTGGAATGATGTGTAGTTTCAGATGAGCTCTGATTGCCCTCAGCAGAGCCAAAAGTCAGATTTGTGAATCCCTCATCAGCAACAGTACCCTGGGTTTTCCAAAGGGCCAAGGCTTTGGTTGCTGCTTTCCCTTGACAGGGTGCTACCCTGCACCCGGACTCATGTTAGCTGTTGGCTGCCTCCCCTCTCCCTTCCTAAGGAAGAAAGGGATGGTGGTGTCAAGGGTTAGTGCTGGACCATCCTCTAGACAAATGACAGATGCTCCCCTCCCAGACGGGGCAGAGAAAGGGAATAAAGGAGAGACTTACAGATTGGAAAAGAAATCTAAACCAGAACAATAAAATGAAATATATACAAATATATACAAAACCAATATTGAGCCCAACCCCCCTGATTGCAATTACATCATCATCACCACTGATGCTGTGGAGCAGGCACCGGGGGAGTCCCAGACTGGGCCCAGCAGCAGATTGGAACCAGATTCAGGAGTTGGATTCTGGAACTGGATTCAGGAACACATGGATCAGGACCAAAAGCAGAACAGAGTCCTCCTCAGACACCAGCCACTGAAGAAGGGAACTTGACCCTCATGATCCCTCAGCTTTATACTGAATATGACATATACGGAATTGAATCCCTTTTTGGTCAGTTTAGGGCCACCTGTCCTGGTGCTTCCTCCCCACAGGTGTGGTCTTTTACTTTCTGCACCTCCAACATGGTACACAAGATTCAACAGGGACCCCGATCTGCACGGGAGCAAGTATAAGGCAAGAGCCTTTCTGCACACTGAGACTTGGTAGTGTACTAGTGTACTTCAAGTACTATCACTGATAGAAGCAGGCACTGACTGTGAAAACCTGTTGTTAACTTCAGAAAGTGCAGTTAGTTAGAAGAGACTGAGATGAAAAGTAAAATCCCTGAATAGAATTTGTTCTATTCTAACTCAGACCAGGACAGGTGGCGGAGGTGGTTTCATTTTTATGCTGCCAGAGCTTCATCCTTTTTCCAACAGTTTGGAAGTGGAGGCAAAACTTCACTCTACAAAGTATGGACAGAAGGGAGGAGACATCTTGGGCATCTCTGTCCAAGGAGATGTGTCCTGCATCACACTTTCCTCTTAAAGGCCCCAGTCTTGTTACACATTTCAGTATTAAGAGATCCTATAGTTTGGGTAGTGTGGGGGTTAAAGCATCACCCATCTGAATCTGTTACTACTCCTAACAAGGTGACTGTAAGGCAATTGGTGAGCTATAAGGTCAGGCTGAGGGAATGAAACAAAGGAGGAGGAGGGAATAGGAAACAACAAGCTTTGTATTTTTATTACGTTGCACAGCTGTTGCTCTTTGTCTTCCTAATGCTGTTGATCTGCCTTTGTCTGTTTAAATTGTAAATTCTTCAAAGCAGGGCTTATTCTTAATTTTCTGTGTGTAAAGGGGATACATATTGCATTTAAATAGCATGTATGCTACAGAGGAATACAAAGAGTCTTTAAGAGTATGCCTCAAGATTATCCACGCCTCTACAAAACAGAGTGATCTCTGTTCCTTGTCCTAAGCTGTAGATTTGTCCAATACATTTTGTTTCAGGACTTACCTTAGACATCACTGTATTTGCACATAGAAACATTTTGCAGATTACAAAATGCCAACTTCTGCCTTTTTTAGATCTCTCATGGGAAATAAAAGTTTCCTGTGCTGCCTAGAAGTGTACAGAAACCTCTGCCTTGGTCCCCCCAGAATTAGAATTAGGCTCAATATTTAAAAACTGAAAAGTGCATGGAGAAATCTATATCAGAACAGATAGGAAGAAAGGGTTAATTGCCATGCAGACCAGGATAGTCCTGACCTGCATTGATTGTAGTAAGGTTTTCATTATCAAACAATTAGCAACACCTACACCAAATAAAATGAATTTCTAAACAACAGGTAGTAATGACAAAATATGCTCCTTAGCCAAGAGTCTTTAGAAAGTAGAGAAGGATTATCAATAAAGAGAGGATTAGAAAAAAGAGAAACTCCTGATGTAGCAAAGGGAGCCCCAGCAGGCCAGCTGGCTAGATTGAGGTAATAATCCTGCATTTCTTCAAGGAAATAATAAAAGTAAAAAGAAAAATGAAAGCAAATAAAAGGACCCCTTCACAAGATACAGTGAGCTATGGATAAATGCATGTGCCTTTTTAACAATCATTTCTAACAGGCAAACAAAGAAGAATCAGCAGTAGGGTTCAGTAATATTTAAAGAGAACCAGGACCTGATAATGCCAGATTTATACCTGTGTAACTCCACTGGCTTCTTGATTTACACCAATATAAGTAGGAGGAGAATCTGGACCCATACAGTACAGTACTGTGTGCTATAGGACAAATTGTTGTTCACTGTTTCTCTCTCTGCCAGGGGGCAGACAGAATGAACTAATAGGTTTTTTTGGTTTTCTAGGATTTTTATTATTTCCTTAGGAATGTTTCAGAGCATAGTTATATTTTTGCCTTAGTACTAATCATTGTTCCATCTGCTTGTGCTGGGAAGAAGAGAGTAAAAGTTTGCCTAGTTTGACTGTTACTTGAAAGCTTTCCATCCCTTCCTGAAGCAGGATTGCTATGGAAACAGGTAACACAGAGAGGGGAAAGTAGCCGAAGGACCTCTTCTCTCGGTAACCAAAGCTCTCTGCCCCAGCTGGGATGGTTTAGCCAGATTTTCAGTGTGATAAATTAGAATCCAGGGGTCTGCTCCGGGTCTAGCTCACCTTTCACTTTCAGAGGACCCATCCTAGCAAAACCCAGAGAATTACAGTGGCATGGGATAGAGAAGTTCAGCCCTGTGGGTTTTTCATCTGAGCGGCTCAGACCCAAGGCTTCCACAGAGGAGTTTCAGGGGCGGTTCCAGGCTGGTTAACCCAGCCTGCTCAGCCGTGGGATCTGCCTTGGCTTAATACCTTCCGTGTGCCCCCCGGTGCTCCACGCTGCCGTTTCTCGCATCGCCAATGCCCAGGACGTCACCCACGGCCGGTGTGCGCCTAGCGCTGCCCGACACCCACCGAGCCCCGCTGGCCTCTCGCAGACCGGTTCTCCGCACACCGCGTGCTGGGGCAGCGATGACAACCTCTGTCCCACTCATCCACCCCACCGAAGCCCGGGCCAGATCCTGCTCTTCGGGTTCCTTCCAGGAGATGGCACCATTCCAGCACCCTACCCCCCGCGGCCGCAGACCTCCCCGGGGCGGCGGGGAGTCCGGCCGAGGGACCTGCTTCAGGCAGAAAGCGGGAGATGGCCAGTACATTTGGCTCACCTTTTTTTCCTCCTCCCCGGGAGATTTTTTTCAGGTAAGTCTGAAGACCGAAGCAGTGAAGCAAAAACTAAAGTCAGGCACCGGGAAATTTCACCCTGCTAGTGAGGGCGAGTTTACCTGTGTGTACCTGAGAGGGAGGTGTCACAGGGAAAAGTTTAAGGAATGTCTTTAAAAAAAAAGCACTGGAATCTTCGGGGTTTTGTACCACCACTCCCATATGTGGCTTTGACCTGGAAGAGCAGGTTTGCATCTGTCATAGGTCACTCCATGAGGTGTGAGGAGGGTAAATGTCGACTGCCCCATGATGTCCTCCCAGCTTTGTCTGCCTGTGCCTGCTTTCCACAGTGTCCTCAATCTCATAGCAGTATCCAAGACAGCAGAAGCAACTTAAGACATTATTGGCTCTGCCTGCTCATTACTGTGTCGTTGTTGGAGGTTGCCATCCTAGCAGCCACCATCGCAGAATCTGTGTGTGCTCATGCCCA
>JAAGNO010027855.1:0-29505 GCA_033439905.1 Ceryle rudis
TGACAGAGCCTGGAACAGGCTGCCCAGGGAGGTTGTGGAGTCTCCTTCTCTGGAGACATTCAAAACCCACCTGGATGCATTCGTGTGTGACCTAATCTAGGTTTTCCTGCTCTGGCTGGGGGGTTGGACTAGTTGATCTTTTGAGGTCCCTTCCAACTCCAAACGTTCTGTGATTTGTGCAAAAGCCACAATATTTACTACTATTAAAGTACTTTGATGACAGCAAGGAAGTTGTGCTGCTTGACTACTTTTAGTTGAAGGTCTATAATGTTCAGAAATTCATTTTGACCTGTTTTAACACACAAAGGAGTCTGATATTTTTTGGCCCTTGGACTTTTTCCAGTATCTAACCACTTAGAAAACACAGCCAGCAACGCCAAGTGCAGGAGTTTGATGAGATGATGTATTTTAGCTGTGTCATAATGCCATTACAGACTGAATATTTAGAGCCCCATGTGTATCTTGAAATCAGCAAATCAGTGTATTGCCTCTCTTTCATCTTTCTCTTTCCTGGCTTGTCTGGGAGATCAAGCTTGCCTGCACAGAACCTAGCATGCTTCTGACATTTGCAGCTCTGCATTAAGGCAAAGACTAATAAAATATTCTGCTTTGGGGATCTCTGTTCTGTTGCCTCATGGGGTTGAGAAGGATTTTTTTCCTTGATGTGCAATTAGCCATATGAGTTTCTTCTGGCTTGATTGTTTGGATTTTTTTTCTGCCTTCAGCTACAGAAAAGACAGCAGACTGTGAGAATAATGCTTTCTGAGAGCCCAGGGAATTTTCTTTCTTAGATGTCTCCATTGGTGCTTGACTGGGAAGGTCTTTGCTTAAATACGTAAGGTTTTTTGGGTTGGAAAGGGATTCCCTGCTCACCTGGCTGAATAGAACTAGGAGAGTTTTCCTCCCTAAATAACTTGTTGTGGATTGCTTGCTGGCATTATCTGGTCATGCTTGATGTCGTCCATCCCCACAGTGTTCTGAATCACTTTCTGTTCTGTGAGGGACACAAAGGAATTTGGGCTTGTGAAAGCACAAATACTCTAGTTCAGTTAAATTTGTTAAGCTTGTTAGTAGAGTGTTCTGGCAAAAATTAATGCTCTGTGATACACAGCAGATGAGAGAAATGAGTTAATAGTCCCTGCTGGGCTAACACTGGATG
This sequence comes from Ceryle rudis, assembly GCA_033439905.1. Taxonomy (NCBI): domain Eukaryota; kingdom Metazoa; phylum Chordata; class Aves; order Coraciiformes; family Cerylidae; genus Ceryle; species Ceryle rudis. The sequence goes on from JAAGNO010027855.1 coordinate 1,160, forward strand.
ATAACCATGAAATGTGGACCACAGTGATTTGCTTCAGCTTCTGTCCAGTAGCACTAAAGAGCAAGTTAACTTTACTCAAATGGAAAAAGCTGACAAACTCAGACAAAAAATTTTTGTGTGAAAAGTTTACTGTCTCAACAGAATATGTCAAAATGGATTATTTATCATTATTTCTGGACCTGGGGACATACCAGATGTCTGTCAAGTATAGCACTTACAAATACTGTTTTCCTAACTTGTTCAGACTACTAAATTATGAGTTTTTCATAGAATTTTGAAAGTTTCTGTCTCAGCATGTTTTGCTTGAATGTTACGAGCCTTTTGACTGTGTAACATCAATACAATTTTATTATATGGCTGAGGGATGAAAACAGAGCCTTGTTTATCTCCTCTAGTTAGAAGTCTGTCAACCCTTGCAAGAGAGGGTTCGTTATATTCAGTTAAAAATATTTGTGAAATTTGGTGTGCAACTCTTGGAGCACTCCTGATCATATACAGCTCATGATCTTCTACACTGTCAGACTGTGTGGAAGAGAAATGTGTCAAACTCCACAGTCAAAATTTCTAGCAAGCGTGCATTTGCCTCGACCATATGGAGCAGCACATACATGCCTGTGTGATGGTACCGTAATGTACAGTTCAGCATCTTGCCAAATGCTGCTGAAGCAGTGTGAAAACAATTAAGCTTTAGACTCAAAACAGTACAACTCTTGTATAGCTTTTTTTGTCCCCATGGACGCTGTGAGACTGTAAAATGCTGCGTTGTCTTCTGAGGAAAAGCACTTGGCCAAAGGAAAGGGATCCCTGGTGGATGTTAATGCCTGTCCATTGACAGGTGATCGACAAGGCCTGGTCACAGTGCTTGAGGTTTGTAGGCTTAAAGAGGTGAGCAACCAGCTGAGCAAGGTGTTCACAGAATGTTCCTCTCAGCCATTCCTGATGGAAAGGGAAGCGTGTGAACTTGTACCTCAGTTCAGGTTCCTAAAGGAGTCTGCAGGCTGGGAAATGGCATCTGTCTCCCCTTTCCTTACTGCGTGCCAGACTCACCTGTAGCTTTCCATTTAGGTGATTGCTGAGGAGCTGTCTGGCAATGATGACTACGTTGAACTTTCATTCAGTGCACGGAAATTGGATGACAAGGTAAGCTGCTTGGTGTTAACCTTACAGCAAGATAGAAGAATGCCTCCAAATATAATTTGATATGATTTTCCCCGACAGATATTTTTTGCCTTATATTATTAAACACATCAGAGATTTCAGATGAACGTTCTCAATGAGGCTTTCCTCAAGTTGTGAAGTAATTTAAAAAACCCCAAAACCTCAAGGGAATCTAATTAAAACCAAGACAAGTTAATTGCACTATAACCAAGTCAATTTAATTATTTAAAATGCCACCAATCTGAAGTGCTTAGGGAAGTGAACTTTCTCTAATTAGTCAACAATATTATAGTTGAAGTGAGGGTCTTAAAATAAAGCTAGAAAACTTCATAACAGCTTGGTTGGGGTATGCATTTTGTTCAACAAGATGGAGCTTGAATGTGGGAAAGAGACTCTTGCCTATTTGTTAAGAACTTTTACCAGCTTTAATACTCAAACACTACTCTTCATTATAAGAATGACCTCCTTCTGAAAAAATCCATTGTTGTTTATCAATATATCTATGTAAATATACAGATAGAAAATAAGCACCTTGAGCAACACACTAAGATATCCAGATGACTGCTTGTTATTTTATGCTCTCTGTTATTTCAGTGTCATAGATAGGATTATTTGAAGTAATCTGGGGAATATTTTTGTAATTAATTGATGTCATGAGACTATGAACCTTTATAGATAATAGGACTTTACATATAATTGCAGATCAGATGATCACAATCAAAATATCTACCGTTAGTATATCGGCCCTTCTTATAAATGAAGCTGCTTCTAATTAGAAGCATATGGTAACACTATATAAAAGTTTACGACACTGGTGCTCCAGACATGTGCTTGTAAATGTTTGACATGTGAGTAGCTTAAACTCAAATCAGTTGAGAGTAGTTTTGGATACATACAGCAGATTTTCAATATCAGGTTGTAGCTGAGGAGTAATATTTTTGGTCAAAACTGCCAGAAGAACTCGGGCAAGCAGCAAATACACAGAAAGATTAATAGGACTGGAATTTATTTAGAACACAGAGGTAAATAATATTACTGTGCTTAGGATCATTAACAATCATAAATGATCAGGACCTGAATTTGCTTCTCATCTGAAAGATGAATTACCTCTTCCTTTGGAGTTGCTGGAGTCTTAGTGGTTTTGAATTCTGTAATTTATTTAGGTGACAAAATGGAGATTTAACAGCCTCTTTTTAGACAGACATCTTTCAATGAGATTTCCAAAGTTGTACACAAGTTTCTTCCTGTTTCACATGTTGTCACATCTAGAAAAAAGGAAAGTACATTTACAACATGATGAGATTATACTTGGTCATTCCTTTTCCGCAAGTGTAGAATGTAATCTGGTGTAAATATTAGGATTGCATATGGCTCTTGTCGGAATAAATTAAAAGGATGGTGCCAGAGCACGCTTCTGAGCCGGGCCAGTGTTGTCTGAGCAACAGCTTTAGAGAGTGATCAAAACACTTTATGGGGGTAAGTTAAGGAGGATCGTCCTGAAATACTGCAAGAGTGTTGTCATTCTTGCCATTTTAACATGACCAGTCAAGGTGGGATTTCTCAGATGAAGAACTCCTGGTTTATGCAGTGTGCAACTCACACAATGACTCATCATGTGTTCCCTGAACCAAACCTCCTGTCCTCAGCTGATGAAAGTTTCTGGAACTGTTAGAGTTGAAAGAAGTTTCTCTTTGAATGGACAAGAAATTTCTTTCTCCATCCTTTAAAGGAAAGCTCCTTGAAAGAGGATCCTTAAGGGGTCCATAAAATGAGTTTCCTCCAATAAAGGAAAAGATGTGAACCACACATTTGTGGCAGATTAAACAGAATTTGTTGGTGTAACTTACCAGGCAGGATATGTTTTTTTGGTGTTATTTTTTTGTTTTGTTTTGGGTTGGGGTTTTTTGTGGTTGGTTGGTTTGTTTGCTTGGTTTTTGTTCTTTTTTTTGTACTCACTCCACCTAAAAATGCCAGAGTTTTAGAGAGGCCACAAAACAAGTAAAGCCTACTCATTTTTTCCTTGAGGTATGGCTGAAACATTCAATGAAAAATCATAGGCAAATCACAGGTATGAAAGTTCCCTTTAGTTAACTGACTTAGCAGAGGTATAGGTTATATTTTTTTATTCCAGTGCTTGTTTGGAAGATATAACTGCTTTTTCATGTTTTACTGAAGCTCAGTCAGCTCAGATGGCACATCTTTGTTTCAAGAGACCCACTGAGAACACTTTGCAGTGGGCCAATAACTTTTGGAAAGGTTCTATTTCATTAATAGCTGTGTCACAATTACCATAACAAGCAGATACAGTTTTATGGTAGCTATAACAAACAGAGCACTGAGGCAGGCAGACTGCATTTCCTACTCTTAGAGAGGCAGTTATCATTGCTTGGGAAAGATTCTCCAGCAGAAGTCTGAAAAATACAAGGTAATATTGCATTTTTATATATATTTATATATATATAAACTGCCACCCCAGAAAATCCTTAAATGCCTGATCTTGCTGCCAAAGAATTTTCAAAATTGTTAGTGTCTTTTGGCTACTTCAGCTCTTCTCGGAGGGCCCTTTGACTTGATCCCCAAACCTGAATTTTCAAAAGTGTCATGCTCTGAAAATGAATGTACTAAAAGATGTGTCAAATTAGGTGCCCAGAAACGGGGATAGTTAAATTTTTAGTTTAAGCCATGTACTTGTGTTATTACTGTGTAACTGCTGTGCGTACTGAAAGAATTAACATGCATTATGCCACTAGCAAATGCATCACATTAATCATTTAAACATTATTAAAATATCAAAACATTAAACCTTTATTGCTGTTATTCTTCTTTCTTGTGAGATAATGCAAGGCTGTTAGATTCAGCAAAACAACCAAAAAGTGTTGAAAAATTAAATAGCTGTGCAATAAAGCGTTTCTCTAGTTTATCATTTTGTACCTTAACTCTGAAAGGAATGAGGCTCTGGTTTGGCATTGAAGGGGTTATACAAACCATGATCCAGCAGTGAAATCTTTCTCTTGAGGCAGCATTGCCTTTGCTGCAGCAACACCATAGAAAGCAACTTAGTTTAGGTTTGTGTAGGAATGCTGGGGGTTGTTGGCTGGGTGGAAGCCTAGGGGAGGGTGCTCTGCAGTGCAGCAGGTATGCACACCTCAATGTCTGTCACAGATTTGCTTGTACTTGGAGATATCAAGTAATTTTCTGTGTTCCCTTGCTCTGATTGTCAGTTTAGCACGGGCCACATTATCACATCCTAAAGAGGACTTGCTTCTCTAGCCTTCTCTGGTCCATCTCAACAGTATGTGTTTTAGTTGGCAGCAGCACAATGTCTTGGCTAATTAACTTCTGTTTTGAGAGGATGGGCAGATAGTCTGAAATTCAGCCCCACTGTAGAATATGCTACAAAGGCCATGCATGATAAAACTGATGTCTAAAGACCAAACAGGTATGAAGACAGAAAGAAACAAGTCAGGTGGACGAAGGAGCTAAAGCTCAGTAATCAGGACTGGGTGTAAGCAGGGAAAAGGCTGTAAAATGGCATTTTACAGTTCTGCCTGGTATGATTGCATAGGCAAACTGAGAACAGCAGCAGTGTCATGAAAATCCTTATGGAACAAGGGCAAGAATGAAATATTACTGAGACACACCACAAGGTCTCACTAAACCCACACTGGCTCTCCTTTTTCATTAGCAGCCAGGGAAGCACCAGTGCACTGTGCCTGAAAAGCTTGAAGAAAAAGAAGTCTCGAGAGTAACCTGTCCTATATTTTATTTTAGGACTTTTTCAGCAAATCTGATCCTTTTCTGGAGATTTTCCGGGTGAATGATGATGCAACCCAACAACTTGTTCACAGGACTGAGGTAAGGAACAGGGTTGAGTTCACTTCCCAAGGACACAGGTGGGCTGTCAGGAGGAATAGTTTATGCTTCCGATGAGACAAAGGGCATTGCAACAACCCACATTTTAAAGCACTTCTGTCTTTTGTGTAATCATTGACTAATCAGTATCGGGTCTTGACTTACGCACATGAGAGTAATGCAAGATGGTATTGAAGCCAAAGATCCAAATTTAATTGAACTAGAAGACTCTGAAGGTCAGGAGTTATACCTATTATATTTAGCCCAAACCATGCTACAGATAGTGTCATATTTTTCCACTGAAAATATGATGTTGTCTGTAGTCTGTCTGTGTTGCATCTTCTCCACCTCCTCCCAGATTGATGGTGCAGAAGAAATTTGTAATCTTGGTGCTTTAAATTTGTTTCCTATGTCCTTGTGTCATCACTGCTTCCATGGTAATGATTGGCACTATCTTAAAAAGCAGCATTTAGGTTGACAGGTTAGAGACGTGGCAAGGCATTCGGAGTTAGGAGCCTGTTATGGACCTTCATGGCAGGGCAGACTGTGATGCTGTATAAGGCAGAACTGATGATGCCCACCCTCATTGCCCTGTCCTGCTTCTCTTCCATGGCTTCCAGTTCAGGGATCCACAACCCTTCCCTTATGTGTGACACACCTGATGAGGCATGGCAGTGCTGGGGCAGTCCCTGGTCTGTATACGGGTCCACTTCCCATCTGTGCTTCTTTCTGTGGCTTTCCAGAGGAGGAGTGTTGGAGGCTGCAGGTTGTTCAAGGGCACATACCCTGTGCATGCTGTTCTGCAAACCTCCCACTGAGCTGAGCTCTGCTCTCGCTTCCTGGTGAGCGTGCTGTATTGAAAATCATGGCTCTTGTTAGCATTCTGTTTGGAGAAGTGTGAGTGTTAAGGGTTCCCTTCCTTTCTTTTCACTCACAGGTTGTGATGAATAACTTAAATCCAGGCTGGAAGACCTTTAAAGTGTCTGTGAACTCTCTGTGCAGTGGAGACCAGGACCGCAGGCTAAAGGTCAGAAGTCTTTCCTACTTTTTGAATAGTTTTACTCATAGAAAACAAAACTTTGTCTTCATTCTTCAACTGAAGTTTGCTACTGTGCACTGCCCTCTTCTTTGATGGGAAACCTGATCACTGAGCTGCTGTGTGATTGCCACACTCAAATGAAGGATGCAGAGCAGAGGTCGTTGGCTGTAATCAGCAGATTATGCACTGTGCTTCTTACAGTAACCTCAAAACGTGATGAGGCTCATTTTGCCAATCAGTTGGATCATTTGAATCCATCATGGTTTAACTGGTGGAAGTGGTTTAACTTAAGGGAAGTGGCAGCCCTGCCACCATTTTAACTGCTGTTTCCTCACTTTTGTGCCTAGAGACCTTTTGTAAAAAGAAACGCTGAATTATGAGGTCTGTTAATATATTTGAAGAACAGGGTGGCCACAAAAAGACAAGGGCCATAGTAATGACAGTGTTACTCATCAGCAGAAGGACTGATGGTGGAGAACTTGGAGCTTTGTGTGGAAAAATTCATCTTCTTGTGGCTAGTTTGGGTTAAATCAAGGCTGAATCCAACTGTGCACATCTAGTCAGGTTTAAGGTTAACAGAAAATTAAAACTGTTAAAGAGCACTGACCCCAGCGTCTATTCAGCTTCTAGGACTTGATGAAAGGACATTGGACCCAAAAGTATGTTTGGGTTTTTTTCCTTACCATGCCAAATGCTCTAATAAAAACTTTTCCTTGTCCCTGCAAACCTTCCTGCTTTCATCATCATAGCCGCAAAGCCCTGCAGAAGCAGTATTGTCACTTTTCACTTGTTACCTTCTGCAGGGTGTGTTTTGCATATAGAAGAAATAAAATGCCTGGTGTCTACGTGTTACAATGCACACCACAAACTGGTGGAGAAGGTAAAAAGAAGTCTTATGACTGCTTGGGTGTGTAGTGGTTACGCTGATCAGCACTGTTCTTAGGGAACGACAGTGGTCTGACACAGTGTTTGTATGGTGCTGGGGATGCACAAGGAAGAGACAGGTATGCATGGTTGTCTTTATGTATTGTTTGTGTCCCCTGTGGCACTGTTGGGCCAACAAGATGAGTCCAAGGGCAAAAGAAGTACCAAGAGAGTGAGAAAGTTTGAGAAAAGAATGAGAGATGTAGGAAGTACAAGTGAGGGAAGAAGTAGCTGGAGCACAGTGTACCTGGGAAGCTAGACAAGCATGTTTGTGACAAGTGATCTGAGATGCTGGAAGGAAGCTCAGGACCTCAGGTGGTGCAGGACACAGTTGTGAAAGGCCTTTCCATCTATCACTTAGTTAATAAATGGTCAAACCAGTTGTGTTTGGCAAGTCCAGTGGATTTGAAACAGAGTTGTAGCAGATGGAGAATGAGGCATAGGAAAAGAACAGCCTTCGTTATAAATTGCAAGTAACATTAACAGTATTGGCTAAAGAGGGTTTCTAATGTAAATGAAGAAATGTAGAGGAGTTATTTACTGTAGCATGTGTAGGATGACAGTAATGCAAAGTGTCAGGATAACGACTTTGTTATCTTGGGAGGTTGCAATTTTATAAATTTGCTGGGTAGATTAAATATCTTTATGTTAGTTGCCTGAAACACGGAAGACAAGCAAATTACTCTGTGTTGTCTCAGCTATAGATATCTCCAGGAGAGGAAAAAAAGAAAATAAAAAAAGATGGATTAGATTTCTGCTGCTCAAATGAAAAGCAGAATTAGCACAGCACTGCCTTCGCCATATTGTGTGTGTGTGGCCTTTAAATCACTTAGATGAGACAGCCTAGCAAGAGATGCAAACAAAATGTGATGCCTCGAATGGCAGAGCAAGTGGCAAGTCCTTAAGGGTAGAGAAATATGATTCTGCGGGGAGAAACCTGCTTTCGTCTCTTTGAAATTGAGGTGAGAAGGTAGGAGAAAGGCTGAGATTTCAGCTAGGGCGGAAGATGGGTTTGGGATTAAAGGGGGTCTTTTATCTATGAACAGAGAGACAACAGTAAAATTTGCTTGCAGACAATACTGTGAGTAGAGAGGCTGAAGAGAGAGAAGTGGAGAGGAGCAAGAGGAATTCTTTAGGGCTGTCTGCAGAGAAGATGATGGTGGAGTCAGTGAAGGGATGGGTGAAAATGAAAACCAGGGCAAGGTGGATCTTATGAACCCACTGACAATTTTCAAAATAGTCTTGATTCTGCAGGATATTTTTTCCTTTGTTTGGAGAATACATGTTTTTATTTGTGTATGCAAGCGTTTGCAGGCCCTGATGTAGATATCTGAGGATTTGCCTGAGGCTGCAGTTCAGACACTTGCAGAAAAGCTAAAAGTAGTAAGATTTGCACCAGATCATTTGCAAGCGTGAATATTTTAAAATTAATTGTGGCTAAAATATGGAAAAAAAATTGAAGCCTCTTTAAAATTCAGGCCTTTATACCTTTTGGTGGGTGTAAAATAAGGCTGCTATGGTAGAGCAGCCCCCAAAATCACTGATGTTTGACAGATAGCATATAGCACCTGTCAGATGACTATTCTGTTTGCTTTCTGTGCAGACTATAACTTAGGAACTAGATGGCAGCAAGGACAGAAGAGTGGGAATTACAAGAATTAGAGGGGTGAAGTGTCTGTGATGAGTTGAGTGCTGTACGATTGTTTATACTTTGCTTTACATTAACTAAGCATTTGCAGCCTTCACTCTACCCTATCTTGGAACATTTGACTTCAGTAGCTTTGTTTCACTTCATAAAGTATACAGCAATATGTTCCTGCTGAGCATTGGAAGAGTCCCCCGTGCTGTCCCCCATGCTGTATTTACCGTGGGGTGGTGGAGCGTGTCCAGCTTCCTTGCTGAGAGCAGCACCGGGATTGCTCCCTCATGCTGAGCAGGAATTGCATAAAGCTGGGCAGCTCTGTACTGTACCTGCCGTTGGGTTTTTATGTGTTCCAGAAGGCATAATCAAAGTTAAGGCTTTATGAGACACCAGAAATGCTGTGAGGGAAACGTCAGCTTGTGGAGATTCTGCAGATGGAGGGAGGCTTGTGAACTGCAGCAGAGAGGATGCAGCCGTTGCTGCCTCTGGCTTGCCTTGGTAGCCTGGTGGGACCTCTGAAGTTGTAGCCTTTCAGCTCTGCCACTGAAACCATGTGGGTGCTACCGAGCTTAGTGCTCTGATGTGTGTTATGAGGGATAGGGATCAACATGGCAAAGATACACTAAAACTGCTCAGTTTAACTTACAGAGGTTTCTCATTGTACATCTTGCACCCAAAGCAGCCTTTACACTGTCTGGGCATTTGAAACTTCTTGATTAAAATGTCTGTTTTGAAAGATAAGGTAAGCAAGGTCATGGAAATCAAAGCAACCAGTAATTAGGGTGTCCCTCAAAAGTCTTCTGCTAGCATCCTTTACAAAATATGCTAATTTGAATTCCTTATGGTCTTTAAAAAAATATATAAATCTAGTTTTGCTTCATTTAGCTGTGGTGCAGAGAGCAGTTATTTTTTTTATTTCTCTCAGGACGCCTTGTAAACTTTATTGCAATTATTCCCGCTGTTCTATTATGAAAAAGATGTATTAGATTTATGAACCTACTGAGCTTTTCTTCTGAGACATTGAAACCATCTGAGAAGTCTGGTCATACATCGTGCGGGTCATAACTTCTTTTAATGCTAACGGTGCAGACAATTTCTGTATGCATTGAACAAAATACCTCTTTGATCCCAAATTAGTGCATTGCTTTTCTAATGTGTAAATAGATTCTGTTCACAGCAGTAATTACTGACAAATCTGAGCAAGTGATATAATCCTTCTGAGAGCAGTTCATATCCTACTCTGCTGCACCAAAGATCCTGTAAATTGTGGAACTTGGGCTTTTGGGTTTGGTTTCAGCATGTAAGGTATGTTGCCATCCAAGGTTTATCTGAAAAACAGGCTTGGATTGTCAGGATCTTCTGGTAGGGATCATCTACTGCCCATCCATCCTAGCAGTTGCAGAGTTCCTCTTTTTCTTGAAGAGTCCTGGTAACGTACACCAAAAAATAATCTCTTTTTGGTTTGGTAATAGATATTGTAATATTTGGGAAATAAACACCTAACAAGGTGCTGTAGAGTCACAGGCCAAACAGTGCATGTGGTGTAGAGTATGAATATCTTCTGCTGAGGTTCTACAGGGAACTTCATGTAAAGAAGTTCTGTTCATAAGGAAAAGTAGGAAAACAAACAAACAAAAAAAAACCAACAATCAAAAACCTGGAAGAAAAATGTTGCAGGTGAAGTAGTAAGCTGCAAGGAGATTTGGGAAGCATGTGTCCTATCTGTATAGAAAGTCCTTTCCATCTTCAACCCACACAGGGGAAATGATCAAAAGAAGAATGTCCATTAGATTTTTTTTTTTCTACTTCTGTGTGCATGAAGGGCTCTTTGCAGCTCTGTGGCATTGCTGTTGCTTACCTTTGGGTAACCATGAGAAGGTTGCCTCTTCCAATGAGGTTATAACCTGTTTCTGCCATTCTGCCCCATTCTCTCTTATGTCCAGTTGACTTCCTTGGCTCTGTCCATCTGATCTGTTGGAGGAACTGTGTCTTAGCACAGGAATTCAGTTCGTTTTTCTGCTGAGAGGTCTATCCGCACATGCTTGCAGGCCCCAGTGTATCTACAATGCTCTAGCATTGGTGAGATGCAGGCAGGAGTTTAATGGTCATGTGATTTTTATTTTTTTTTTCAATTCATTTCTGTACCAAGCCTTTATAAATAGCAATACATTGGTCACAGGACATGCATTTGCTATGTTTTTTGGTAGATTATTTTTAACAAGGTCTTCCTGAGAGATCTGCACTTCGCTTAAATTAATAATCTCCACAGTGCCTCTTCTGCCTTGTTGATACTGTTACATAATGTGATCCTTGCTTACAATATTAATAGAAGAAGCTCCACAGCCTATGCGAAAGATTTTGATGTTATGCTGGATGGAAATAAGCAATCACTTTATTCTAATTTTATTGTTTAAAAATAAATCTTTAAAAATTATTAATTTTTTAATAATCACTTCCCCAGAGTCTGTTACAGCATTTTGGGGGATGGAAGATTGGGTCTCCCTTCAATACTTGTAACCATGTTTCCTTCTGATTTCTTCCAAGTGTTGAATCTTTTATGCAGAGAGACGGATTATTAGGGGAAAATTTTCTTACAGGTCTGTCCGTGCATTGGCTGCTCCATTCTGAGTTCAGGAAAAGCAAATAGCAGTGGTTATTTGGGTAGTCTCTGAGTTATTACTGTAGTGTTCTCTAGATCAATAAGCTTTCAGTGACCTTTAATACTTGACTGCAGCTCTGCTTATATGAGTATATTATAAACTGTAATCCTTCCATAAGCCCTCAGTATCTCTGCAAGCCAGTGGTGAAAGTAACCGAGCAGAACCTGTGAAGAAGGCTGAGCACAGCTTAAGCAACAAGAAATTTAAGTAATACATTCAGGCAAATCCATTAGTGCTTTTATTCTTTGGCAGTTCAGCTGTCATGGAGTGTTCGAGGCACTAATGTGGAAAGATCCAGTTTGTGGTCAACAGCAATAATTTGTGCAGGTCTTACAAAAATATGTGGCACGAAGGGCAATTCAAACAGTGTCAAATGGTGATTAGAAAAGCATGAAGTGAAGGATATCACCCTAGTCCCTAAGAGAAGACTCATTCGTTGTTGCTGTTTTCTCCAGGCTTTTAATTCCATGTAGAAAGAGACTGGCACCGAGCAAACTACAGCGCAGGAAAGGCTCACTGCTGGTGTACTTGATTGAGTGATTTCAGTCATACCTGACTAACTAAGGAGCTTTACGCTTTCCCCTTCAATTTACTGACAAAATTAATGCCGGTGAAGCCAGTCTTTCCCTGCCTGTTTACCCTGATATCACTGAAAAAGTATTTGTATACAGAGTCCTTCTTGTGGAAAGTCTTCTACAAGAAAGGGGGACTCAACCTTTGCATGGCTTTAATGCAAATCAAAAGATGCCTTCACATGACTTTTTCGATGAGACCTGTCTTTTTCATTAGGTCAGGGCATTCTCCTAGAATCTTTAGAATAATTGCCTCACTGTTGGAGGGTGCAGATCGTTCTTTATACTCTGAATAGTATTGATTTATTAGTCATTTTAAGGATGTTATTTTGTTGTGAATTTCCAGAGAAGGTCTTGTAAAACTGGCTGTGCAGCTCATCACTTTACATGATAAAATTGGTGATCAAAAGAAACACAAAAAAAATTAGACTTAAATATTGGGATATGAGGTATATTTAACAAGCTAATAGAAATATTGGTACAAGTGCATACAGCTTAACCAGAGCAGGAGTTTTAAATCAGTCTTCTGAGAGGATGATACATTATTTTGAGGTTTATTATAAAATTAATGACACACTATAAAAGCCAGTTTGAGACCTCCTTGCATAAATGCCACTGGACCTGCTTTTCCAGTAAATGACTCATCGGAACGCTGCAATCGCTAAATGTTTCACTTGCTTTCTCTCTCCTGTTCCTCTTATTCTCTCCCCATGTCTGCAGTTGCAGGCACTGTGCTGATTATTGAAAACTCAAGTGCCTGCCTTCACAAGGTCTGCTATGATTGTGGGGAATTTGCTGCAACTCCTTGCCCTGCTCTGTCAGTTTGGGTTAATCTATAATTTAGCAGTTAGTTTATCATATGAGTGTCTCCTGAATTCATTAATCACAGCACTGTGTTTGGAACCCTGATTTATCTGAGCATGTCAAGGACTGATGTGATCCATCTTCATAAAGTCTGTGCAGGTGGGGTGCAAGACTTAAGATCATCCTTAAAACAGAAAGGATTAACTCCTGATGTGTGTGATCTCAGATCAGATTTCTTTGTTCTCTCCCCTCTCCTTGGCCATATTCTTCATAAAGCAGTTAAGATGTTGGAGAAGAAAATACCAGGGTGCAGTAAAAGAGATGGACTCAAGAAATGAGCTCAATCCCATTTTTGTTAGAGTCAAGGGAATTCTTTCTGATGACTTTAGTAGGCACTAGTTTGCACTCCATTATTGTAACTGCTGGATATATAGCAAATTAATTGTCAGATTAATTAATCTAGATTTGGGTTAATTGATGTTTGTGAAGTGCTTTGAAGATGAAAGAGCTATCTAAATGACAAGTGTTGTCACAACAATTAAGGGTGCAAGTGGTTGGCACAAGGGAGAGATCATCTGATGCACAGCGGTTAAAAAGAGCTGATATTCACAACTCCAAGGGCTTGGACTGCTGGCAAAGGTGGTGGCAGAAGGCTGGAGAGCTGGTACATGTGAATAAAATGAGGAGTGAGAGAAAGGAGTCTTCCTCCCATCCATTGGGTAACTCTGGCTGAATGAGTTCCAGAGTTCACTCTGTAAAAGGAGGTTTTCATTTCCTGTTCCCTACCGGAACCCCTGGTTCCAGGAGCCCAGGGGGAGGGATGAATAACCCTCCCTCTAACGTTGCAAGGAGCGTTCATTGCATGAAACTGGGCAACAAGAGGACAAGAAACAAGCAAAAACAGTGTGTGTGAATTTGTCTGGATTGGGGAATCCAAGGAGAATTTTCTCCATTTCTCTTTTGCAAATAAGAGAGGATGGCTTCCAAATGACTGGTTCAGAGCCTTTATTACTTTCTACCAGTTGCTTCCTGCCTCTGTGGTTCCATCCCAAGACAAATAAATAGAGCCTTCTGCAGCTTTGCTGTGCCAGTCATCAGGACGCGACGTGTTTTGAAGAGCTCGCTCTCTCTTGAGCTGTCTATGAAAGTGAGTTTTAATCCCCTGAAATGAAGCAGAGGCTTCTCGAAATGCTGCTGACTATAATCCAAATCAGAGGTGTCTGGTTTCTTCATGGGGCAATAGCTGACAAAGTGCTAAATCCCATCCCCAGGACCATGTAAAATGAGACAAAGCAAAGCCCTGGTAATGAGGATCTGTTCCACGCTGGAGGGTGGGAAGTAGGAGATGCTGATGAATTAAATGACCTCCTCAATCTTCCCAGTTTTCAGATCACAGTGTTGACAATGCCCCAAACACCCTGCAGACCCCAGAACTAGCTGCAGAGCTGCTTACAGTAGAAGTTGAGAGACTAGTGCTACCATTTTGAATTAAAAGAATTAAGTGAAGCTCTGCTTTCTCTAAAACAGGTCGGGATTAAGGTTTAGCAGTAGCCTTGTAAAGCAGGTGAGCATGTAGTGAGAGAATTTTAGTGTTGTATACCTTAAAGCAAATCCATCGGTCTCATATCTTTGTGTCTACAGGACATTTTTCTGTGTGACTTACAGTACCTCGCAATATTAAAACTGAGAGAAAATGAAAGTGTAACCAGTTTTTCATATTCTTTTTTTCATTTCTTTCAGTTGAGACTGGAAAGAATAGTGAGGGCAATTTCCAGACAATCTCATTTCAGACTCCCATAAAGTAGCAAAGCTTCACATTGGCTGACATATAACCAAGTTATAAAGACCCTTGGTTTCTCCTCGGATATCTTTTTTACTGTGTAAATTGAAAATTACAGAATCATGGAATTTCTTCTCTTGTTAAACCTTGTAATAAATGCATTCTTTCCTATGAACAATGTATCTTTGCTACTTAAATAGAAAGCTTACCTTAAAATTCTACTCATCAATCCTATCTTGATAGTTTATATGCAAACATACTGTCACACAAAAAATGTTTACATACTGCAGATAATAAAATATGTGTATTTTAACCAGTAGTATTCTCAGGGAACATAGCCGAGTCAAATTAAGGAAAAATAATATATTTGCTTAAAAAAATTACATAAGTATCTCCAGGGACCTAATTGCAAATCAGCGTTTGTGGTACTCCAGGCAGCATTAGGGCAGAAATAGCTATGAAGTGTGTCTGGTATTTTAGCAAAGTCTCAGCACACAGGGGTCACTTGGAAAGTGTGAACTTTATCTCACACTGGGAATATGTATTTAGTCCCTCTGTACACAGCAATCTCACCTACCACATTTTGTTACAATCATTCAGATCTCTGCATTTTCCGTTTGCCACAGCCCCAAATCCCCCAGCTAGGTGGCACAGTGAGGGTGTCATTATTTCGTTATCCGGCAAACCGTGCGCATCCAGAGCAGGGGTGTGCTCATACTGCTGGCAGATGATGGTGCAAGGTTTCTTGTCCTCCAGTACAGCTTCATGGAAAGGTGGAAGATGAGTGGGTTATTTAGAGGTGAAGTGTGTCTGATTTGCTATCTACGATCACGTAGAGGAGCCAGGCTGCTCTGTGGCAGCTGCAGTAGAGTGTAGGGAATTCTGTCCATGCCTTTGAGTTCTCCCCCCAGCCCTGGTTACAGATGCTCATCCCTCTGCTGCATTTCTTTCTGGTATGTATCAGTTTATAGATTTCTCAGAAAAATACTACCCTTTACCAGAGTCCTGTTTGATATCCGCTGTTTCTGGTTTTTAATGAGTCCATTTCTAGTTGCAAGTGAAACATCTGAAAATCTGATGACTAGATGTCTGGAAAGGCAGGCTTGTTTTTACAGGCTAATTAAAATTAGGCTACTCAACATTACACAGTCACGATTCTACTTGTAGACAGACAAGAGTGTTTCAGGCTCCTGCTCTTCAAAATATTGAAAAAAATACTTTGTTAGGGTTGTGCCAAAAATGAGCATTTGACTCATGACCAAGCTAAAAAGTGGGAGTAAAAAGTTTGCCTATTGTCAGATTTCAAGGGTATTTTCATAATACTACAAACAACTGTTCATGAATAAAAGAGAACTTGGGGGGAGGGGGGTGGAATATTGCTGCAGACGGATGGCAAATGGTGATAAATGGGTTATGTTGATCCAAGCAGTGCTGAAAGTTACCACTTCAACATTTTGTGAGGCTGTCACTAAGAAAGGCAGACAATAGGACACAACCAGAGTATGTGACAGAGGTTCCTGTGGGAAAGGTGTCTCCTGCCTCCCCCAGTGCCCACTCCCCAACTGGTCTGAGCTACTTTGAGTCAGGATCTGGTCATGGGGAACTTCAACTGGTAGTTGTCCTGAGCATGGTAAGAAAACCTGTGTACCTTCCCATGTTCTTTTCAGAATGGGGTCCCTCTGCTGCAGTTCAGCCCTTCCTCCATCCCTTGTCCCTCCTCTGGGAGTTCTTGACGACCCTGGCTCTGACACATGGCAGGGGCTAACTGAGGTGGCTGAAGCAGAAGTGTAGCCTGGTTCCAGATGTTCCTACAAGGAATTCATGCGGATTAAAGCCTCCCAGCCCTGGGGAGGGCAGAGGCAAAGCTGAACAAATGGGCCAGGGCTGGGCAGCAGAAGGTGCCACCTGTGGTTAGTACTAAGGCTGTGATAGTATCAGCCCCCAGCGATACTGGGGATGTTTGTGAGTCTGCTGCAGTGTTATTTAATGTCCTGTCCCTGAAACTTCGTCTTGCACTGTACTGGCACAGTGTTAGGAGCATGAGATGATGGCATTCCTCATCAGAATGCAGCATGTGCAGACTTATGAATATGTAAATCTTGCAGAAAATAATTAAAAATCAGTAACTCGTACTTTTAATCATCTCATGCACATTTTAAAATTTAGAATTGTGATTTTAGTAGCCTAAGTTTGTTTGTTCACAGAATTTGAACCCTTAATCTCCTTAAGAGTTTTAAATCCTCAACACTACATAGCTTTAAGGTGACCTGCAAAAGTAAAACCCAGGATCCCGGTACTGTCACATTCACTGACTGCTCTCCTAGGCTGACTTGCTTCCATTTTCCTGGCTGTTCAGAGCATTAAGCGTATACTTGTGAAGCTGTTGACATTTGAGTTCTTTCCCTTGGTCTTTAATGATACAGAAAGAAGGGCCTGATCTGTCTTACAGCTCCTTGTGATGATTTCTTTGGCTGTTGATTTCCTGCCTTCCTACCAAAAGCAGCACGTCGTCCCCATCACCACCACTCTGGGACTGTCACTGCTGTGTGCACAGGGACTGACTTACCGTCGAGGTTAGGATCGAGATCAGTTATAGGACAGCTACTTGGATGTAAAGGTGAAGTCTGGGGAAGAGGAATAAGCCAAAGATAGTCTGTTGTTGGTCTTGTATAGGTGAGCAGTCCCTTATAGGCAAATCGCTGAGTTTTTCTGTAAAATCAAGTGTTTTCTTTACAGGATGTTACTTTTAAGCACTCTTTCATCTTAAAAGGCATGTGGAGGCTTGCCTGTGGTTAATTTTTATGTATATATATTTGTGTTTCACAGAGTACAGCATTAGTAGAGGCCAGTACTGGAATCAGTTCTGCTTGTGATATTTTGTACATAGGACGTATTGCAGCTGCAGCTGTGGTGATCCTTCACAACCCCAAACACTACAGATTCCAGGGAGCTCTGCAGAACACAGGCATATTTTTAGCACTGAAAGCTTACCTTATTGGTTTGCCAGGACTGAGAAAAATTAAAAGATGCACACTTTGTAAGCGCTGTTGTATTGCTAGCTGCCAACACAGACCTCCTTCCCTCACCTTCCATATTTTATCTGTCCCTCAATTAATGCTGCTCACAGGATGTCCATTGCTACAATATCTCAGCATTGTACAAGTTTTACTTCTTGGAAACATCCAGAATTATTGGTCATTTTTTACAAACACTGTCTTGTATCTTTCAGGAAAGAAAAAAATGCACAAAATCCAGAGATGCCAGGGTCTTTTTGTGTCTTTTAGGTTTGTGCTTCCAGGTGATGTTCTAGAGAGAGAGAAATACCTGTGTGGGTCCTCAGTAGATTCATAGTATCATAGTATCATTCATTCAGATTGGAAAAGACCCTTGGGATCATCAAGTCCAACCATTAACCCTACTCTACAAAGTTCACTGCTAAACCATGTCCCTCAAAACCACAACTAAATAACCCTTAAGCACATCCAGGGATGGTGACTCAACCACCTCCCTGGGCAGCCTATTCCAGTGTCTGACTCTTCTTTCTGTGAAAAATGTTCACCTTATGTCCAGTCTAAACCTACCCTGTTGAAGCTTAAATCCATTCCCTCTCAATCTATCACTAATTACTTGTGAGACCAGCACCAACCACTCTACAATGTCCTCTCAGGTAGTTGTAGAGAGTGATGAGGTCTCCCCTTAGCCTCCTCTTCCTCAAACTAAACAGTCCCAGCTCCTTCAGTCGCTCTTCCTACAGCAGCAATCTCAGGAGGGCACTTAGTGAACAGCCTGTCGATGCCAATGCAGTGCTGTGCTGCAGGAAAGCCCTGTGATCGCAGGGTACCTGCTTCCTTTGTCACCTCTCCCTCTGCTTGTACCATCCTTGCACTTAACATACACCTCCCAAAACCAGGAACAAAACAAAGGCTGAACAAAGTTTGTCAGGATTTCATGCCAACTTTTTTCACCAAAACCTCCTGTAACAATTTGAATCTGTGACAGTTTTACCAGAGTAGTCATCAACAGAAGTCACCTCAAAATAAAATGTGTTTGTTTTTTCCTACTTGAGAGCATTTCATATATAAATTCTCTTCTCTTTATATTTTAAAACTTGGCATTAGAAGTCTTTGAGTCTTGTTGTTTTCTTCTTCCTGTTTGTTTTTTTGGTTTTTTTTTTTTTCAATTGGTTTGGGTCAAACAAGGCAGGTTTGTGTACCGTGTTTTGTCACCTCCAGTACCAATAGCAAATTTCACGCAGTTCTGTTCCTGAGCAGGGAGACTGGGTAACAGTGAGCTTGGGGGGATGTTCCTGGGGGACAGGCAGGATGCAGCATCTGTGGTGTTCAGGTGCAGGATTTGAGCCCCCTCACCATCTGTAGAAAAGTCAGTTTCAGAGGGATGCATTACACACGGACAAGATATGTGCTTCTCAGTTGTCATGTATGAGAAGGGACCACTAAGTAGTCATTTTCATTTTCTACCTGGTATATTTTGTAAATGAAGTACCTTGATTCTGGGAATCCTAAAATACCTCATAAACTTGTAATAGTACTTGAGAAGTTACACTGCTGTTGGCTTTGTGATAAAATACTGTTTTTATCCCCAGGAGACAGCATTATTAGAATGAATGTTGCAGCCCTGCAAGGAGCAACTGCACATTCCATTTACTGTCATTTATTACAGCAGAGAAACATAACCCTATTTAAGCATGAATACTTTTATTCAATGAACATAAACAGACTGGTATTTTGAAATTAATTGTGCTTGGAGTTTATAAAAACAGCTTAATACATGATTTCTTTTATATTCCACTTTGCTTTCTTAAAGGCCAAACAAGCTTCCTAAAGCTTCTCCTCTCAAGAATCAATTTTTCATGTGGCATTGCCATGCTAGTAATATTTCCTTAGTGCCTTTTCCTGTTCCAGATCTCAGTGATTTTATCTCTAAAAAAGAGGTGGTAGTAGCTGTAAAAAAAAAAAAAAAAAAAAAAAAAAAAAAAAAACCTTAAGGGACTTTTTTTCCCCTCCCTCCCCCCCCCCTTTTTAAAAAAGGGCCTGAAAAAAAAAGGGTCATATTTTTTTTTTTCTTTTTTTTCCAGCTTATAAGCCATCTCCAGTGCATTGCAATTAATGGAAAGTTGTTCCTGTTGGCCCATAAAATCATAGTATCATTAAGACTGGAAAAGACCTCTAAGATGTCCATGCTATACTCCAGCATCTTAGAGAGGAGTGTTTGTTTCAGAACTCAGAAGTGTTTCTCATTAAGTCTCGGTTTGTTGTTTTTTTAACAGAAAACATAGAAAGTTCTGTTACTCTGAACCCAAGAGGCAAGCATCAGGCAGTTTCTTTGCTTGTGCTTTCAAGTTCTTTTCTACTGAGCCAAAATTATTTCCCCTGCCTTGTTTTTGTCTTTCCAGTGCTTTTCAGCCCAGCTTCTCCTCTGTTATCCCTACATGCCTCACAGACAAACAGAAATGTCTACTGAAGCATTTCAGGGAGACTCCTTTTTTTCAAGGGTCTTTTTTTTTGAGAGATGATGTGAATCTCCTTTTCATTTGTAGTGTCCACTGCTGCTTAGTGGTTTCCAGAAAGAGGCTTTGCTTGTTTCACACATTTCTCAGTTGTTGAGAATGGCTGTTACATCTCAGTTCATCACAATCTGTAAAGAAGTATTTGATTTTAATATCTACATCTCACCTTGTTCCTACATTACCTTGAATTTTGTACCAAACCTACTTTAAAGTAAATACATATCTGAGCATTGCTGCTTTGTTATTGTTTTTTTCTCTCCTCTGATAAGGAGGACAACCATATACCCACAAAGGATAATATATTGTAATATTACTTCAGGAATGGTACCTTTATTTTTTCTAACTGTTTCTGTGCTGACATCATGTTTAGCCAACACAACACAATACCAGCATTTACAAAGCCTATTTTTTTCATACAGATTTTATTAATGTTACATCTACTTCCAAAGACCCCTCAAATGTCCTTAAATATTTCATTATACCCACTATATTAATAGCATAAATAAAGCATATCAATGAAGGGACTTAAACCGTAGAAAGGCTTTCTGAGCTGGGGTGAGATTACAGGTGTTCCTCAGGTTTGGGTCTGTGCTGAGTCACTGAATAATAGACCTCCCTATGTTTCAGAAGTCATCCCCTGGAAAAAAATGCGAGTAATTACACAGTTTTCTGATAGTATTCTTGATCTAGATACCATAAATGATTGCAAAATTATGGAATAATTTAGCCTGAAAAAGACCTTAACACTTTGAATTCAAATGACCTTGTTAACAGTATTTCTCCTAGCTGAGCATGTAGAACAAGAGCATAAATATGAAAGATGTTTTTATCTCCAAATCCTGTCCCTAAACTGTAAGTAAACTGAAACCACATGACCTAAGTCTGATTCATGCGCTTTTAACTGAAATGCACTGGGGATTTTCAGCTAGGATTTTTTTAAAAAATCAGTTATTTTTGTGCATGTAACCAGAGGCAGTCTAGGAAGATTTGACTTTTCAAAGGGGTATGTTCTCAGTGCTATCCGAAAAGGGCCTGAAGAGTCTTCAGCTGGAGGAGTCAAAACCACCAGTCTCCAATGAAAAATTCGGATTTGTGAAATCGTTTCTCATCTCTATTATTTTGTCTAGATATACATCTAGGGCCTCTCTGTACTGAACTGTCTGTTAAATTGACTGACTCAGTTTTACACAATGGAGGCAGGGGTCGTTGTTCTTGGTCAGGGCCAGTTAATTGTCATGTTTGATGAATTCCTGTGGTATTTTCCAGTACTTCTGAACAACAGGCTCTTCTCACACAGTGAGAGCACATTGCTGAAAGACACTTCTGCTAACAGTGTTTGATTTGGTAACTGCAGCTAGTATGCTGTGGTAATAAATAGCCATTTTTATGTGAGTGAATGAAAGATTAGAGTCATAAATACAGAAGGGAGCTATTCCTTTTCTTTCCTGCTTTCTTGTGCATTCATTAAATACATTTCTTTGTTTCACGGTTTCAATATGTGGAACTAATTTATCTTTCCTTAACACGTTTACTTAATAGATTTAATATGCAGTATTTATTCAGAGCATTTCCGTTCAAGGATTTTTAAATACTTTACAATGAATTATTTTATATACTTGTGATTTGAAGCTGGTTAGTAACAATACAACCACCCTGGAGACAACTAGAGAAAGTAAAGCCTAGACCCAGCCCTTACCTCAGACAATACAGCCAAGCAAAATAATGAATCTGATCTTGGCAAGTTACACAGCTGAAATAAAAGCATAACATTTTTAAATACTAGTGCTTACTTTTTGTTCAGATTTTAAAACTTCTTATATACACAAAGACATTCTCTCTTTTTTTTTAAAAAAAAAAAAGCTGTAAGTTGAGATATAGTCACAGGACTCGAGGAGGTCAAGCTTAAAAATGTTACGATACCTGGGACAAGTCACAACACACTTCTTGTTTAATGCAGGGACATCATCACAGAGGCAATGTGGTCAAGAGATTCTGCACCTTGTCTGTTGTTATCCTAGTGCCAGTGGCTGGGAAGAGCAACACTATGAATGTAAATAATGTGACTGAGATCCCATCAGGGTTAGACCCAGGGCTCACTGCCCCTTGTTCTAGACACTCAGCAGTGCTGTGGTGACGGCCGAGTATCAATAGGTGTTTTCCACGGGTGATTGTTCACCAGAAGAGGTAGATTTAACCGCATTTGAAAGTTCATGGATATGCACCAATTTTTACAAAAATTTTCCTTGAGAAACATTTGAAGCAGGATGGGAATGCTGGTTAGAATGGCAGAGAGAAGAGCAAGTGATGAGCAGTGCCAGAGCCTATGGCCTGAACAGAAGGCTGAGAGGTGGGGAAGCCGTCTGAATACAAGCCACTCACTTGCTGGCTAACCACAAGCTGATTTCACTGGCCTGTGCTGTTGAAGCAGCTCTACATTGTATAATGAACTAGGGGGAGTGAACAAGAAAAAGGCCGATGCTACCATCCGGTACTTAAATGCTCTCCTTTGATGAGGGGAAACTCAGGTTCAAAACCTTGCCTTTAATAAATATTTAAAGATGTATGCAAAGCAAAGCAGCTCTGACAGAGAAGAATAAGAGAGTCACCAAGCAGAAGCCTGGAATAACTCCTATCTCTGTGGATAAAGCAGGGAAAATGAAGGTGGAGCAGGCACTCAAAGTCAAAAGTGCCCTCCCCACAGGGCAGAAATGCTGTTTTCCATTCCCTCCTTTGGTCCTGAAGAGAAATGTGCACAAAGTACAGGGTTTGTCCTGATAGAGAAGGAAGGAGGCTTCTGAATTCCTGAAAGTCCTCCAGGGAGAAGAAAACATTTCCCCCTGTGCTCTCATTACAAAAAGATTTGATTCACAAATGCTGCTGTGGACAGGGTATCAGGTAGGGTCTTGGAGATAGGTGGGATAGCCAGGTTGTCAACTGAGGAAAGGAATTAGAATAGAGTGTGAGGAGCCAACAATGCTTAATAATAATGATTCCCTTCAAAGGGAGCAGCAGCTCCTTCTTGGAGACCTCTTTGTTAGCATACCTGGGAAAAGTACTTCACCAGCTTGATTATTGTTACCTCATTTTAATAGGCAAGTGAAAAAAATGCACAGAAGTTAACTCCTGGCCCCAAATTATTGTAGGAGTTCCAGATGCTGCATCTTTTGCATAGGTACTTACAGGTATTTTCAGAACGTGAAGCATTACATATGTACATTTTTTTTCTGAATGCAGCAGTAAGATGGTGAGAATTCAATTATGTGTAACCAGTTGACATCTTTCTGCAAGTTTCATAGTTTCTTTCAGCTCATACTTGCATAGTGCAAAACTGAAATGAAATTATGGCTTCAAAATGAGCAATCTAATTCCAGCCTGAAATCCATTTTCAGTGATTTGAATCTCCATTAAGGACCACACCAGATCTTTATATGCTCCTGGAATTATGCCTAACACTGCTCTGTGGGCAGTCAGAAAGCAAAGTGTGTGACAAATATTGAAGACATTTCTATCCTATATGATGTTAGCTTGTCTGGAATACAGATTTTTCTGAGCTTCAGTACTCTCAGGCCCATTCATATAAAAGGTTATTTACCTTTTTCTCTATATATTTCCTGAGCAAACTCAGCTTCACCTTAATAGTTTGACTGACTTGAGAGATAAGTGACTGTATTTTTGCTACATCCACAGGAGGACTCCCTGGGACAGTTTATATAGCTCTGGAGTAATTGATCAAGCTGGTGGGTGGGGGCCAGCTTGCAGGGACATCTACAGCTATTAGTGACTCACAAAACTCCTGATGACACTGTGGGGACCTGACAGACAATGCAGCTCGCTGCTGCTGTGCTGCTGCACATCTAGTGGAAGCAAATGCTTTTGCCTACTGTGCATCTTGCACGCTGGTCTCTGTGCTAGGGAGACATATATACCTCTTTGGAGCGCTCCACAGAAGTCTCCTGGGAGTTGGTGTTTCTGTACATGGCAGAGTCATCGCAAATTGGAAATATTTCTGTGCATGCACGTGAAGTGTGAGGAAAAGTCTGTGCTGACTGCAGAGCTTCCGCGGTTAGCATGCTACATTGGGTGATTTAGACTTAGACACAGATCTAATGTATTTTTCACGTACATCATAGCACTAAATAAAGTAAGTGGTGTTAGAGCTCCCTCTTTTTCTCAGTAGCTCTGCGACACCAGTGTCCTGTTCCTGCCAGCTTCACCACAATCTTCAGGCTATCTGTACACAGGAGAGGGTCAGCTCTTGGGAGGATGGTAGTTGTATGCGGGATGGGTTCCTGGTACACCGCTTGCTCCTTTTGTAAAACACAAATATATATAATATTTCCGCATTTTCATCAGTACTTTGTCAATTTAGTGGTGTGGCTGAAAATGTCATAGCTTGACTTTTTCATCACTATACCTGCGCTTCATTTCATCCTAGTGCACAGCAGGATTAACTGCATTGTGACCTCTGCTTTTCCTGTGACCGGCTGGCTTAAAGGCAGGGATCTTATACTATTATGCTTACAGATTTATTTTTTTTTCCTCAGGTGTTCTTCCTGAGGGCCCCATCTAAAGGCCACTGAAGGTCAATGGGACATTCTCAGCTTGTGTAAATGGTACATCTCCATTTACTTCAGCTAATGTTGATAGTTTGCATCAGATGATGCCTCCTAATCTTTGCCTCAGAGAGAATTGTTTTTCCTGTATATGACTAGTATTAGATTGCATACTTTATATTCATAGAGTACTTCCCTAAGTAGGTTATGCTCCTCTGTGCTGCCTGCTTGTCTCAGGAATAATGTTGTTTCCTTTCATAATGACATACTGGTGCCACCTGCAGACCAGAGCCTCATACGAGTGGTTCCAGATAATGTGGATCATAATAATAACAGCACTGAACAAGGTAATGGGAAGGATCATAGCCACCAGGCATTGGTAGAAGTCACTGCATTTTTAGAAGAGCTGCTCTATTTCTGTTACCATAATACAAACTTGAAAATAAAGTCAATGAAACCAAAGTCTTTGCACTGGTGACTTGTCAGGGGCGTCCAGTAAAGCTCAGAAACATGGTTCTCTGTGGCTCTTTGTGATGTAAAGTGTGGTGGAACCTGCTAAAACGCTTCGCTGCAGATATCCATCCCTCTGCACACTTCACAGCTAAGAAAGATTGTACCCTGTAAACTGTCTTTGAACCCAAGAGATGTTTTTCATTTTATAAGCAGGATAAAATCAGAATCACTGATTAATGATGTTCTTCTGTGTTTTTCTCAGTGTCTGGTGGGATTTTCTCTTCCAGGGAAATCTGTCATCTAGTGCCAAAGGATGGCCAAATACCAAGTATTCTGCTATGAATGCTTTATTATTATTACTTCTACTATGTGGATTTTGACATGTTCTTCAGTGCTTTCTCTTCCGTCACCTCACAGCTGTTAGAGTATGTTTGTGCTTTCCATAAACGTATGAAAATGTATCTCCAACCTGTACAGAGCCAATGTGCGGACATACCACATGGTTTGGGAAACTGGGAGAAGGAAGATACTCTAAAATCCTATTAGTTCCAGCTGCAGTTGTTTAATAGGATGAACTTGGTATTTATGATTTGGATAGGGTTTTTTCAGTTACTTTTCTTTGTGGGTTGTCTTCAGAGAATATCTGCTGACCAGTTAGAATAATCGCTTTATTCTGCCTGAATATTCTTCTCCATATAGGGTCTCTTTTTCATTGAAATATGTGTTTTGCTTCAGCATCCTTACTTCCATTAATCATAATGAGATAAAACACCCACATTAGGAGGAAATAGGGGTTATAATTGCATTGAATTGAATGTTTGATTCTCTGTCTTCTTCCATTGGTAATTATTTTAATGTTAGCTTCATAATTCACCTAGTCAAGTAATGAAAGAATGTCCACACCTACATCATTTTCCTAAAGGCAAAGGATATCGCACATCAGTCTAACAAAATGTTGGTATTAGGGAATGGATTATTGTCTCAGCTTTAACCAGGACTCTTTTAATTCACCTCCAGTTACTTGTGGCATAGTTTTGGTCATGTATGCAATCTAAGTGTCTGATTGCATATTCAGAAGAGGTACTCGGGTATCTCAGCACAGTTACTTCCTACCCTTTATTTGGAGTTCAAACATAGAGCTCAGGTACTGAAAGTCTGGTTTTGGAATACTTGCTTCACTCTTTACTGGAGTCCTCATTTTTCCAAACTGTGGCATTTCTGCCTTCTCAAAACACCTGAGCCCTCTGCCAAACCTGGCAGTAACAGACATTGCTGCTTTCTTCCAAAGCCGTTTGCTAGCTTCATATGTTACAAAATACTCCAGCATCATAATCATACTATTTTTCTCCTGCTCCGCTCTGTGGTATTCTTCAGTCTGGGGCATGTTGGTGGGTGGTGTTGACTTGAGAGCAGGCACGCTGATATGTACGGGGTTTATTTTTACAGAGAGTTCACAGGCAAATGGCTGTTTTTTCCTTGAATCTTGTTGCTCCTGTACACCCTGGGAGCTGATTTGAAGGGCAGAGATGGAAGCAGAAAGATGGGCAGATATGTACAAATGTTTTCATTTTATTCTTCTATGCTGTGAAGCTGTGGAAGTGTAGGTATTTTAAGTTGCTCTTCACAACTTAGTCATCTTCAATAATAAAAAGGGGCCAGACCTAGTTTTTCTTCATCTGATGGGAAATGATGGTGGCACAATAAGCAGTGAAGGTCTTGGCTCTTAGCTGGTTACAGCGCAGGAATTGCAAAGTCTTGCACGTGAGTGAGGCTCTGTCTTCTACTGTTCAGCACCATCTCTGGGGCGAGCTGTGGCAGCTCCTCAAGAGCACCCAGAAACACTCTACAGCCATTCAGGGCACGAAGCTGCAAATATCCTTGTTCCAGCCTGAACTGCAGGGGTTGGAGAGATGGTAGAAATTTAATTGCTTGTGCTGGAATCAGGCCAGTAAACAGGGTCAGCTCTCTTGTCCTTTGAAGAAGTATTTTGGCGCATCTCAGATGCAGCAGCATCAGCACTTGGAGTTGCAGCAGAAATGCTTTTCAGCAAGCTTCAATCCCATCCTGAATCTAGGAGGTTGTCCCTGTACTGAACACCCTTCCCCACACTCCCCCTCCCCCCATAACCCTGTTACCTCAGAGTTCACTCAGATGGCATCAGTGCCACCCCCAGGCTAGCTCAGAGTGTCTGGCTTCACTGGTATCTTTTGCCAAAGTGTTGGCTCCTTGAGGCAAGGTGAAGGGGCATCTCTGCCACCTCATTCATACACCAGTGGCAACAGACGTGTGCCAGTCTCTTCATTTGGCTTTAATCCTTGTTTGATATTTTGAAGGAAGGTGGCTGGATAGGGGTTATTTTCAGAACTGCCAAGTGTCAGTTAGAGAAGTGGTGGTTCAATGAAAATCCCACAGATTAACATGATCCTAAATACCATTACCTTTTATTGTCTCTGGAAAACATACCAAGAAACAGAATTCAAGTGGCTATTTCATTCCTGAAAATCTTAATGTTGGGCCTCTCATCACTGATTCTGAGCACTTCGGGCTCTTTATTTTGCTGCATTGTGAATACGTCATAATTTTGTCTAGTACCAAACTGCAAACCTTTACCTAGTCACAATAAATCCCTCACAAGTGAGAAACAGGATAAGCACAGAAACTCTTCAAAATAAATATATCATTTCACAGAAGTCATCATCTGTTTGTAGATGGTTCAGAAGAGGGAGAGAGACAAAATTAATCAAATAAATCACTGTTTGTTCAGGCTTTGCTTTGCATATATGGCAAAAGAAAAGTCACAGTAGTGGTTTAAAGCAGCTACTTTCTAGAGCATTCCATGTGCAGCGGAATATTTGTCTCTTAGATATGTTGTTCCACTCACAGAAAGCTGTCAGATTCCTTCTCTCAGTTCCAGTATATGTAGCAGAGTTTCCTTAGGAGTCAATGTTTACACATCGTGTTTCCTTGCTCAAGAAGCAGGGAAGGATTCATATAAAGTAAGATTCGTGTCTAACTTTAATTGGTGATTTGGACTGTATATATATTATATAATATATGTGAGACTAGATTATTGTATACTGTATTTTATAAATATATTTCATGTTATTTACATCAATACAGAACTACAGCATGCTGCATTATAACATATATGTATATTCCACAGTGTCTCATCTTCTCCACAGGGGAAGAATAAGCCCTCACTAGTTGATTTCACTCAGGTACCTTCATTAGCCTTTGGCTTTCATGTGGTCCTTTCACGCATGTGGAAACCTCAGTGGTTCTATTTTCCATGGCATCTTTTCTGCGACTTCCTTCCTTCCTTCCTTCCTTCCTTCCTTCCTTCCTTCCTTCCTTCCTTCCTTCCTTCCTTCCTTCCTTCCTT
>JAAGNO010027857.1:0-14791 GCA_033439905.1 Ceryle rudis
CAATGCAGCTCTGGTTTTATGAAATCCTGAAAAATTCAGGATTTTGGTTAATTAGGCAAGTTTGAGTGAGCTCTTCTGATTTTCATTCATTTGTAGTTATCACTTCATTTCATTTGTAATGCACTAAGGAGTCCCATTTTCAAAGCATTTCACTGGCTTTTTTGTTGATATTTTTTTCTGATTTTTTTAAAATTTTTTTTTACATTCCTAGCATGCAATTTCACAGAGCAAACCATATTACAAAATACTTCTGAATCTCTCTGCTCAAAGTAGCTAAAAAAATAATAAGTTCAATATCTCTAAATATTTAAAGAGAACAAAATCTAGAGAAGCTAAAAAGGAATGTGACCTGAAGGTTAGTATTTTCCAGCCGATATATTAAACAGATCATATCTTTCCAGATATCCATTTGTTCTTCTGTTTTCCCTTCCAGCACCCACTTCTTAAATACAGGCTCTTCCCCCTTTAATTTTTTGATGGTACTTCATTTGTTTAGATACCAAGTTGTCAGTGATGGAAAAAGCAGATCTTCATCTCCACCGAATTCACCTTGTGCTAAATTAGTTCTCACAGGTATGCTCTGGTTAGGACACTTTAATGCAAGCTTTACATAGAAGTTAGGTCTGTTAAATAGTCCTTATTTCAGGATATAGCTGGATTCAGGACAAAGATCTAGCCCCAGGCTTGATGGTAAGATGGAATTCTACCTCTAAGCATGTTTTCCAGTATCACTTGCTATATCACAATGGTTAGGACAGAGCTGCAGGGTCAGTTTAAAGTGTAGGATGATCTACGCAGCCACTGCAGCCCTCTTCCCATTATGAAAAGGATTTTCACTGTGAGTTTTCCGTTCTTTAACGGATCATCTGTCTTGTTCTAGGTGACTGGTATGAACAGCTTTATCCCCTGGTGCTTACACTAAAGGACTGCATGGGAGAGGTGGTGACCAGGGCGAAGCAATCCATGGCGTTTGTTCTGCTCCAGGAACTTGCCTGCGGTTTGCCACAATGTTTGATGCTGACTCTAAGAAGAGATATCGTCTTCAGTCAAGCAGTAGGTTGTCTTGTGTCACTTATCTCCCACTCTTGCTGTAATTAAGCATACTATCCATGCCAATGTTTGTGGTGCTCTTGTTTCTTTGGCATTTTGTTGCATTTTTTTTCTTTTTCCAATTTAACACAAGTTTTTAATGTATTTAACACCCACTTAAAATATTTTATCATGTGATAAAGACACTAATAGTAAATGGCAATCCACAGTAACTCTATCACCGAATCAGAGAAGTAGGTCTGCAATGGACTGGAAATGGTGTCCTAATCTTCCTTTTGCACAAAGAAGGATCCAAAAGGCTGGGTTTAGTCTTCCTAGATTATATGCCAGTATCTTCACCCATAGGTGTTGTTCTCAAGTCTAGCCTCAATATTCCTTGCTGCTATTCAAGTTAGGAATTATTTTTTCTCCTGGTCACTTGGAAATGAAGAACAGATTATTTATCTTCTGTTTGTAGTGGTATTTTATGCGTCTGAAGACCATTAGCATGTCTTTTCTCAGACTTGTCTTCTCTTGGTAAATAGGTGTGGTTCTTTTGATCATCTTCTGTAGGGCATGTTTTACAGATACATTTTTCTCTAAGTGATTAGTCTGATTTCTCCCTTAAGTTATATATTTTTTCTTAACATAATTAAGGAATTAAGGTGCAACTGCCAAGGAGATTCGCTTGCATTAGGTGCCTAACTGCTTTCAAATCCATCATAATTCCCAGCCTTATGTGTTTATGGCCTGCCAACAGAAGTTCTGGTCTTGCTTATGGCAGTGTGAATAACACACAACCCCACAAAACAAATGAAGCTCATCTAATTTAAAATAAGAGAATATTTCACTGCTTTTTCACCAAAAAATGCCTCAATGATGCATGATATGAAACGATGTATGTAGTGGCTGAACAGAAATATCTATGCTGTTTTCTCAAATACCAAAATATTATTTCTGTTGTGTGTAAACATAGCAAGACTTTAACTGTAACAGTACACCTGTTAATGGCACATTTTTTCTTTGTAGCTTGCTGGATTGGTCTGTGGGTTTATCATCAAATTACACACGGGGCTACGTGATCAAGGGTTTTTACAACAGCTTCATACTGTTGGATTACTTGTGCAATATGAAGGACTTCTTAGTACGTATAGTAAGTATTGTTCTTGGAATCAAGTTCCTTGTGCATCCAAACCAAACATTTACCCAGGAGGTTCTTATTTTCACTTCTGTTCTGCTTCCAGTAATTTGGCTTATTGAAT
The DNA here is from genome assembly GCA_033439905.1 of Ceryle rudis. Lineage (NCBI taxonomy): Eukaryota > Metazoa > Chordata > Aves > Coraciiformes > Cerylidae > Ceryle > Ceryle rudis. The sequence goes on from JAAGNO010027857.1 coordinate 2,292, forward strand.
CAACAAACATTATCCTTGGGAGACAGTAGGCTTCCATATAATAGCACAGTTGAAGTAACTGATACTGTGTTGTCAATTCTGCATCAAAAATTGCTCATTTATTTTATTCCCAGTTCCTCTGAGAGCACTTGTTGCCAGTTATCCCAAGCAGAATGCTGAACTATATTGTCTTAAATATAGGAGTCTCCTTTTTCAGTACAGCTAGTGGAGCTTTGGGGTTTTGTAAAAACAGTCTCTGTTTGTAGAGGCATTTGGCCTGACCCAAAATAGCAGGTTTGTAAAGCTAACCCAGGCAACCGATTTAAACAAGTACTGACTACATCAGCCTCTCCCCTGACCATGGCAGTATTGGTGATGTGAAGATACCTTGAAAACTGTTTAATTCCTACCTTGTTACAGATGCTATTGTTTGATTTAAAAGGTATTTAAAAGGACATTTGGAGGGAGAAACAGCCATATGTTTCAAAATGCTTTGAACTAGATGTAAGGGAATCCTTCCCCAAAGCAGAGATGTTCACCCAGGTAGGAGGATTTAGCATTTGTACAGCTCTAATGCACAGGCAATTGAACTTGGAGATTGTTGTCAGGCTCCCTTTTGCATGATACTCATTATTCTCAAAACCTTTGTCCTCCATCAGCAGGACAGTCTTTAAAACTACTTTCAGAATAGCCAAAAATGTCTTTTCTGAGGTTATTCTATGCACATATGGAACAGGCTGATTTTCAGATGCCCTTAACACTCACAGTTATGATTTAGGCCACAGAGAATTGTCAGCAGTTCTAAAAATCAGTCTGCTTTTATGTAGGTTGCTTTAATGTGGATTTAGCGTTCTGATTTTTAGATGCACAGACTGGAAAACATAATCCCCGTATTGCTTTACTATAACCTATTCAGTGACTGATCTGTCTACTCTGTTAATAACCTCTAATCTTTCCATATAGGTGAAGAAGCAGGGATGCTAGAAGACATGGCTGTAGGAATTTCAGATTTGCAGAAAGTAATGTTTAAAGTCATTGAAGCCAAATCAGAAGATTTTTTGCCTATTATAACTGGAAGGCGGTAAGAACTTGGTTTTCTGGAGCCCATGACATGGGTTTTAATCTGTAGCACGTGAAAACGCAGAAAACGGCTTTCTTGTTGCTCAGTTCTATTGTGTGGAAAGTGCAATAGTTTTACTTTTTATGAGGCAAATGGAGATGTAATGAGGTAGTAGGGATTTGTAATGCCACTAGTAATAAGGACTCTTTCCTGCTGAAAAGCTAGAAGTTCCAATTATTATTATAAATTACGCAAAACGATCTCTAGGTTGTATTTCTCATGCACAGATATCGAATCGAAGAAAAGTGACAAGTTCAGTCTTTACAAAAGTGTCTTCTCATTGAAGAAACCTTGTTTTTAAGGTGTACAGAATCTTGTATTTCGGTGTGAAAATGATACTGCATTTCTAAGAGTTGCGTCTTGATTGTCTTAAGATGGAAACTGAAAGACTCAGATGCTAAAACTTAGCAGTCACTTGAGAAAAATGAAGCCTATCTTTGTTGCAGATTACACAGGAGATATGTGACTTTCAGAAGTCCTTGCATAAAGCCATTTATATATTATGCATCTCATATAAGCTTTGCTGAATATCAGGGCATAAACTGAAATACTTCATTAATTGTGGCTGTAAGAGGGTTAACAAGACTGTTACACAGGAGGAAAGGGTTTTTCATCTTCATTATTATTCTAGTCTGAAGCTCCAAATGTTTTTACTTTTGCAGAAATCACTTCCTTAATAGTATCATTATTCTTAAGACGTCTGTAAATTCAGCTAAAAGCAGCAACTTTTAGAAAAGATATGTTTCCTCTAAAGGAGACGTTCACCACTGATTTGCTTAATTATTCTGGATGACTCATTCTCATCCCATGGGCCTTCCGAGAAAGGAATGAAATAAATAGCAGGAAGGCCAGTGTATGATAGGCAACACATTGGGAATAATTAAGAATAATTATAGTGTGTAGATAAAACAGGCGAAATACATCCTTTGTAAATCACAGCAGTCAAAAATCTTGAAAAATCCAGCAGCTACATTTACTGTCTTGCTGCCATTACTGCGGTACACTGAACTGTCACGCTAGGAGGTCCCAGCTTTGAAAGAGACTCGAGCTTTAAGCTGCCTCAGGCATTCTGGATTGATGGACTAGTCAGTCTTTAGGAAGAAGAGTTACTGCCTGTGATTGCTGTACCGCACTTACTGGCAGGTATTCACTGGATGGAATCAGTTTCAGAAAAAAAAAAAAAGTAAAAAAATCTTTAAGGCTTATGTGGAGAGCCCCGTTGCTCGTTGCTCTTAGAGCTGTGATGAGACAGCCCCTATCAGACAGCATTGGACGTCAACCATAAAAAAAGAGAAAACAATAGAAAACCTAGTTATTTTCTAATTAGTGTTGAAAAACCCCACCATTTTTAGATCATTTTGGTTGTTACCTGGTGTGGCTTGATAAAATGACAGAGTGTTCACTCGTAATTGTTTTTCTAGGGAAGTTCTTAAGTCTGAGATTCTAAATACACAAACAAATCAATCCAAAGAGCACGGCATTGACAAGCAGTGTGGGTGGCTGACCCCGACCATCCGGGTGAAGCAAAGTTCGGTTCAGGCACTCAGGTTCTTTTATTACAGGCAAAGTTGTTGACACTTCTATAAAATTCTTTGGTAGGATATATGTGATTGTGCACAGGAACTTTGAGGCATCACAGGATGAAAACATACCATGTTTACAGTGAAGCCCACAGTTGGACTGGCACACCCACATTGAAGTGGTCTAAAAAGTTGTCCTTTAGATGAAAGAAAAGCTGGTTGAAGCACCTCCCAGCTGAGATGCAGGGACTATATGTGCATTTCTTTTCCTGTTGCAAAGGTGCACGTAAAGGACTTGTTTTGTGCTTACTGAAATGCACTAAGAGTGTGATTGCAGCCAACTACAAGTAGCTGCAGGGACCACGGCCCGCAGCTGCGTGGGGGTAATTTTTAGAAGACATCTAACAGGACTGCAAGTGTTACTCTGTCCTCATGTGTGCTGATAACATATATTAGAGAAAAGGCAAATAAAGTAAAAGAAAGGGGTATACTTAAGCAGTCCCGTTCTACTGAAATCATATACATTTAAGTATTTAATACCCAAATGTATACAATTTGTTCTGAAAGAGGTGATGCTTTATTATTTACTTCCTTAAACATGCTGGATTTTTCCACCCTGTTTTCTGGAGAGATCATTAAATGTTTAAAATTATATACTGAGTTTTATCTTCTCATTGGAAAACAGTATCCACCTTAGCCATCTCATGCCAAAATCACTTGGTATCTCTGCACTGAGCCATAAAAGAGAGAAACCACAGTGATAAAATTTAACACTATATTACTGTTTCTTGTTTTAAGTAGAAACATAGGACCTGTGGATTTGGGGTAAACTAACGTCAAACAAGTCCTTTAGATTTCAGTACTTTGAATTCTTTTCTCCCCACCCCCCTGACTTCAGTACCATTCCTGGACTTTCTAGAGAGCTCTCAGTCACAGCTTGATAAGCCTTTTCCTTACATGATCAGCAGTGGGTTGTCTTCATTGTGCAAACAGTTACAGATTTTCCAGAGTTACCAAGGATTATCTGAGGGACTTCAAAAAATGTTTTAGAAAAGAAGGAGAAAAAAAAAGAAAAGGGGGGGGGGGGCAATGGGAAGCTCTCAAATGGCCCTGATGTTAATTTATCATGCCTAAAGGTCAGCATTTCCCCATGTTCTTTCACACACTGAAAGATTTGTAGTGGTTTTAGGGGTGTGAAATGTAGCAACACAGTGGTTTGGTGGAATTTTGATTCAGTAGCATATGCTCTTTGAGTTAGACTAAACTAACATTTCTTCTCTACCTCACAAAAGCACTCCATCACAGAAAGAATGTGCTGGTAGCACTTGACAGCAGCTGGGACAGCTCGCACGCAGGCTGAGAATGAATGCTGCTATGCAAAGATCATTTGTAGGGAGTTCTTTACTGCCACCCTTGCTAACGCCCTATTTCCTTCACATGGGTGAATTGATTAAACAAAACACAAACAGAATAGATTTACCTGGGGAGTAGAACTGCTGCTTTTTTTTTTTTTTTTCCCCCCCCCCCCCCTTTCTCTCTTTTCTTCTCCCTCTGAGGTATGTATCCTCCATTCAAAACTGATAACCTCCCGCAGCAGGGAGCACCTGGCATTTGCTCAAAGATTACACACTTGTTCTAGACCATACCAAAGCATGTGCTGTTGCCCTCGATGAATGTAATGACATTTCTTTCACAAGTCTGTATTGGATCCATTTTATTTTGTTCTTGGATATATGGGCAGGATAGAGGTTCAAACACAACCACTAGATCATCTAAGCTGAAGCTGTTTCTCCAAACACCTGCTCTGAGATAGTGCCACTCACCCCTTGCCAATGCTGTCAGAACTACTGCAGAAACAGCCCTTTTTCTTCCAGGTTTTCTGCCTTTTCTCCCCCAAATTCTACATGTGGGTAATCCAGACTGTATTTTGATTCTTTAGCAAGCACATGATTGATTAAAGGGTTTGGAGGGACTTCATGATAGATTAATAAGTGCTAGCGGTTTTCCATCTTAAGTTTACATGCAAAGGTTGTGTGACTTCCTAGGTCTGGTTTCTGTAGGTAGGATATTGATCCTCCTTCCCTCCTGTTGCTGTAATACTCTTCCTTCTGCTGATGTACCAGATCTGCTCTTCAGGAGAGAAAAGTTCAGTCTTTGTTATCGGTTGGCCCTCTTTGAATGATCCAAATCCTGGTGACAAATGGATTTGCTTTTGGTCTGTTCTGTTATTTTTTTACTAGACAAATTGTTCTAATAGTGGAGAGAAAGCTAATAAAAACTAAGTTAACAGCATGCTGGTTTTTCTGTTGTGGGGTCAGGTATCAATCCTCCAAGACAAGTGTAATTCAACTTGAAGGTTCCACATGATCAGAATTGGTATCGGCAGCCAAAGTAACATGTTTTTCATAAACTCAGACCAAACACAAACGTAAAACCTGAACTGTTACATATCATAGCCCTTCTCCTAAAATAGGATTCGTGTTTGTGTAATGAGCCTTCAGTTATTATCTTCACAGAGTCAATTTTGTTACTTCTGATGATTTCTCCCCAGGGAGGAAATTCAGCTACTGAAGAAAAAGGGAATTTTGCATTGGGTTTTTGTGAAAGGATTTTGCTCATGCTACACTGGCAATGGATACAAGCTGTCATTTCTGAAGGGGAGGTGGCTTTCTAATTCAGCGAGATGCATTTGAAAACTGGTGGTGTTCTTATTGATATTTTGATAGAAGAATATTTACTGCTTTCATCTTTAGTTCTATTTTCACTTAAGTAAAGAAGTCAGTATCAAAAGAGTATAATTATATAGACCTGCCTTTTTCCATGCAGCTTGGTTATGGTCTTAAAACAAGCAGGCAGAATTGTCACATCCTATGGTTCAGTACAATTAAGGGGAAAAGGTGGGAACTGATCTATGTCTACATGTTCTCTGTAATTTAGGAAGGTTATAATTTCAAGTAAACCAATCAATATTCTCATCCTTATTCTTCTTTTATTTCTTCCTAGTGAACATTACATTATAGAGGTCCAGCTTCCAGCAAAGATGTTTGAGTTGCTGCCACAAGAGATTAAAGAAGGAAAGCTACTTCGCATGTATCCAGTCCTCTTTAATGTTGGAATCAATGAACAGCAAACACTTGCAGAGAGGTAGGAAAAAATCTTGTTTCATTTTCTGTCTGTGTATGCTGTGCTAGCACAGGATATCTCTCAGGATTAAAAATAAATCTTGAACCATCTCATATGGACTTGGTGTCTATTTTAGAAAGTATTAAAGGAAATAAGCACAAGCTATGAAGCAATACAAAATAATGAAAAAGTCCAGGTGAAGATATGACCATATGCAGGGGTTTATTTCACACAGTCAATGCCAACTTTCCTATGGATACAGATATAAAATGGGTTCTATTTCACGAATGTAGAAGTTTGTTTGTACAGTACTTTGACCTTTTCAAACATGAGCTTGAAAATTTGAAATTCTTGTTATCTTAAAGGTGGAATTGAAGATGCCTGACAAGCCATAAGCTAGAAAGAGATCATTTTTCTCAGCTAAAAAGTCTAAAAAGGCCTTTTTTTTCCAGGATTGAGGAGCAGTAGTTAATAAAGGGGAATGTTAGTAATACGTTTGTAGAAACATGAAAGCTGATGTTAGAGTTCCAATGTGTTAATAATACTCATCTGAAAAGATTGCTGGCAACTAATTAATTAGTACAAAAGTAGTCAAAGTTTCACCAACCTAGTAATTTTCTTTTCCGAGAGAAGGGTGTCTGTTGGTCATGTTAAAGTACCAAGTTTATGCACCGCTGAAACTGCAAGGTAGGCATCAACAATGAGACAGAGGGTTCTGCGTTTTTTCTTTTTTTTCTTTTTTTTTCTTTTTTTTTTTTCCTGTCCTACTGGTTTTATTAACAGAGCACCCAAGAGATGTAATACACGTCTTTAGATTGCATTCACTCCAAACTCAGAAGCAAAAGTGTAGCTGGGGCAATAGCAGGAGATAGTGAAAAAAATATTAACCTGGACAATAGGCAGAGGATTAAGCACAGCAGGAGTTTCACGTCCTGTTCTTTGTAGACAGAATGATAAAGGCATTTTTTAAGAAAGACTTTTAAGTAATGCAATCAGCTGGCTTATGTTTAGGAGACTTCTCTGAGTTCTGAGTGGTGATGACAGTTTAGGTAGAAAATTAAATGGGAGACAATGATTTTCTGATTTAGCCTATAAAATGGGTATTTCACTTGTGCGAGAGTTGTGTAGTTGGTTAGGGAACTTGAAACATCCTTGAAAACAAAAATACCTTATTCTTGATGCTATAAAATGGGAAAAGTGATGCTATGAGAGGAGTGACAACGGCTGAAGTGATAGTGTACAAAACCTCCAAAACCAGTCATGATACCTGTGCCTGGGACACCTCGTGTTGTTCCAGAATCGGAGGAGTATGCAGTAACACGGAAGCAAGTTCGTGAATGCTCAGATGGGTAGGATAGGCAGGAAAGACTCTGTGTTACAAATGTTCTGAAGAAAGATTTGACTAAATTTAGAATCAACCTGGATGTGTGGGGACTTGTAGAGGAGTTGGTGTCTGGATGTCAGGAAGAACAGTAGCATTGTTTGCAGTGGTGATTTTACATTGTGCATAAAGCAAGCCATGAATGAAAAAATAATATATGAGTATCTATAAATATAGTTCTATATTAATATCTTTATCAAGCAAAGCAAGTTGTAGTATTCTATGCAGAAACAGCTTTTCTGCATGCAGTTACAGATGTAAACGTTAGACTTATTTCAAAATATTGCTTAACTCCTAAAGCTGCACATTTGTCTTTCATACTGGAAATGCTGCCTATACTTTTTGGTTTGGTGGGGTTTGTTTGTTTGAGGGTTGGTTGGTTGGTTTGTTTTTGTGGCAACATGAACATGAGAATAGAAACAGAGTTTTGTGATACAGCCCTAGAAAACAGTTCTTTATTAGCTGCAGATATCTCTTCTTATATATCTGATTTAAATAGTCTTATGTGACAGTGCAGTGACAGCTACTGAGGAAGTAGCCCATTAATTATTACTTGCCTGTCCATACCTCCCTTTCTATACTCCTTCATCTCCTTTCTTTCTTCCTCTTCATTTCAAGGCTGTTTTAAAGATAAATCACAAAAACTTCTCCCTAACTGCCGAAGGGACATTTCTGTCTTTGCATTCATATCACTCATAGCAGGGGTACCTGGAGATTTATATATTTTCTTATCCAACATGGAACTCGGCTGTTGCAGAAAATTTGCTCTTGGAGAGATATTTGCCTGTATAGCTACAGTCATGCATAAGCATAATGGCATCCTGACGTTGTCTGGGTTTTCTGCAAGGTGAAGGATAATGAGGAGTTGGGTGATGTGTTCCCAGCAGACTTGACTGCTGCAAGAAACCCCAGGACGTGCTCCTGAGCCAGCTGCAGCACTGTAGAGCGACTGCTGAGGTCTCTGCTGCAGACCCTTAAGCTTGCTGCAGCTTAAACGCAGGCAACTGAAGCCAGCTACTCTGCGGGTCATAACTCTGTGAAGCTTAATGGTGAAATCACTGCTCAGCAGCAGAGAAATGGTGTTCTCATTAGTTTCAGATACAAGAAACCAAGATAACTAACAGCTCAGGAGCAGTGTAGGGCAGAAAGGGCCCAGAGAAGTAATCAGTTTGGCTATTTATAGCAAATATTCCCAGACCAGAGCAGAAATTAGTTCTTCAGAAGGCTTTCCACCTGACACTTGCATCTCTTCTATCTTGCGTGACTGCAATCCTGTCCAGCTCTGGTAGAAATGAATATACTGAAGCAGCAGCAGCAGGAAGAGACGCAGGAGTTGGAGTTCTCTGCCCGTGGTGCCATTTGAAATTCCCACAGAGTGCCCTCGCCCACAATTCAGGATTTGTGAAGGGAAAAAGAGTATGTGCTTTATTGAATGTTTGTCTGGAACTAGATTGCTTTGTCCATAAGTTTTTGGAAGAATGATGACCTTATTCTCAAATACTAGTTCCAAAGCACATGAGGGATTAGCATTTTGGCAAAATCTAGTATTTTTCACACTAGAAGAATAAAACCAAAAGTTAGTTCTTTATGCAAATAAATCATTTGGAAGGATAAATCAGCTCTGTTATGGCTTTGGGGTGTTTTTTGTTTGTTTGTTTTCATCACTTTGTTGTGCTTTTCTATAGGTTTGGAGATACCACTTTGCAGGAAAACATTAACCAGGAAAACTTAGAATTTTTAAAGGAATATTACAAGCTGTTTACGGAAAAAATGCCTCCTGACTGTGAGTACAAAATAGTGCAATATCCAAATGGCTTTGAAAGGGTTTGATAGGTGAAAGATTATAAGTAATATTAGCACAATATTAGTGTGCAGCTTTTCAGGTTTAGCCCTCAATCCCATAACTTGTTTCCTAAATTGCACACTTTATGCCAGGACACAGCCCTGCTGAAGTCAGTTGTGACTTCAGGCCCTACACCACAGCAGAAACTACTGTGAGAATGAAACAGAGTAATGAACAGCTAAGCAGCTCTCTTAAATTATCAATAGAATATGCTTCTTAATATTTCAAGTAAAGGACAGTCTGTGCCTACTAAATGAGTACAGAAATAGCGGAATTTTCATCAGTTTCAGTCGTTCCCTCCATTCTTATTTTGAAAATATATTAAGGTATGGCAAATCACTGAGAAATCTGCAGATGCAAATAGAAGCAATGAGCCACATCGTAATGTCACTAATATGAATACCATGGTTCCATTAGAATAGGTCCTATATTCCAATTTTCTAGAAATTTGGTATTATAAACATTACTGTTCTGTTACTCTGATTGTTGAAAGCAAACACTAAAAAGGCCATTTGCATCAGTACAATCCCGTTAAAGTAGCCTTAATGCCCCAGCTATATTCACAGATGTTGCAGATTTTACAGCCTAATTTTAAACAGCTTCGATTTAGGACTCTGCTCCTTCTCCTTGGGTAAGGGGAGGGGCAAATATTTGACTCTAAAGGTCTATCGTCCTGTGACATGTGTGTAACTCCTCATGGTGAATGCTACTGGTTAAAATCCCATGCAAATCTTGTGTTCTCTCACAGGACACCCTGTGTGCATTACTTCTGCAAATTATCTATTACATGTATATACTTGTAGTTATATCCGATGTGTCACTGTCTGTGTGTACCTGATTATCTTTTATATCAGGATGATGTTCAGTTGTTGATAATTCTGACAGAAGTGAAAGCTCTGTTCCTAGCTGGGGGTGATATGCCCGTCTATCCACCCACATCTCTAGGATTTCTACAGAGAAACTCATACGAGAAGTTAGTAATTAATTTATGGGAATCCTGCCAAGAAAGCATCCTGAAAATCTAACCTCATGTGAGGTTAGGTCTGAGGCAGATCTGCTAACTCATAAATGGATCTGATTATATAAAAGCAAAAATTTGCATGCAAGTAGTATTGGCCGCTTTTCATTAACAGAAACTAACCTTGTACTGTCTTCCTGCAGAAGGATTATTAGCGAGCCACACAGTCTTCCTGGACTTCTGCCAGACTGTGCAGGCTTCTGAGAACTATACTTGTCTAATTCATCACATCTTTCTGGGTTATTATTACCTGCTTGCTTTTTCTCTGCCTCTAAGATCCGAGTCTGTTCTTTGTCCAGACTTTTACAGAACACAGAGCACCTTCTCATTCCTTTGCCCTTCCCAACAGCTCCCTGCCACTATATGGAATCACTCTTTTGACTTGAAGGAATGTGCATTTTTTCATCAGCTTCCTTGAAAAAAAAAGTGAAGCTCTCCAAGTTGTTCAGCTGGGAGAGGACCTCAGTTCCTCCTCAGTTCTCCACCTCTGTGTTCAAGTTCTTAGGAGGATTAAAAACCCCATCCGAGCTGTTGCACCTGAGTGAGAGCAGTTCAGCATTGATGGCTCCTTAATGGTTTTGTCACATCTTTCCAGATAGTTTCCTCTAGTGCCAATTCTGTGCTACAAAATAAATGCAGGACCCTGCTCACAAAGCTGTTAGTTACAAATAGTGCTCGTAAAGCCAGACAGAATTTGAGGACTCATAACACTGCTGGCCAGGCTGTTCATCCACCATCCTTAGGCAGCCTCACTTGCCTGCTGCTTCATTTATATATTCCATTTCAAAGAATGCAATTTTCCTCTCCCATAAAGGTATTGCCACCTTTACTATTAGTTTTTCTCTGATCTCTGTAATTCCTATTGCCAGTAATATTCTAGATTCCTCTCTATGCCCGACCATTAGAAGTCTTCAGCAGCATGTAACTGCATATGCCAAACATTGCCTTGCTATCTTTTTAGATGGATACGTAGTCTGTCCCTCACCTACTTCTTAATGTCTCTGATTCTCTTGCAGGAATCTCTGAATAAATAACAATGTGCTCCCAGAAAGATTCCTGCAAAAAATGCCAGCCAAATGTAGTTCTTGTTTAGGCACCAAAATAGTAGAGCTTCTGTAGAATAGCTAGGGGTAGTAATGGTATGAAAATGTATGAATGTTGTTTAATAATACATAATTAATTGGAAAGAGAGGCTTAGAACTCAAACAGCTGAAAGTCTAAAATTGGAGGAACTGATGTTGCGAGTGACACTCGGTGTTGCTGGTTTGATACCCAACACCCACAGCAACATCAGTGTTGCATGGTGTTGTGCCATGTGAGAAGAAGGATACGTGCAAGCTTGAGAAATCCTGCAAGCAAACAAAGGGTTTTTTTCTTACGTAGCATCATAATACGAGTAGCAGCACATGCATTTTCAATGCAAGGTCTGAGTCTGTTTTGTACTCTTAGGCTTCTCCCCCTTACAATCTACAAGAATGATTTGATGGTTTAGTACTGCTTTATGACACAAGGAATTTAAGCCATCAATCACATCCAGTCAAGATGCAGCTCATTTGGCAGTGTTATAAATTAGGAGAATCCTGCTTTACCTATGGTGAACTCATCTCTCCGAGATGATGCATCTCCTGCTGTGAACCAAAGGAAAACTGCTTTCAAGCACTAAAATGTTTACATAGTGATACATTCTCATAATCTGGAAGTGTCTTTTCAGTGTACTCATCATTCCACGTGTTTTAAAGAAACAGATGCAGAATAAGTGTAATAGTCTAGCGGGTTGTGATGTATTTTTACATGCCCTGTATTATCTAATTGTACGATCAGAAATTTTAATAATGCACAGATAAAAAAAACCTCATGATTATTACAAACCAAAATTAAATGTACTTTTTCTGCCTTTTTTTTAATTTTTGACAGCACAGTGTGAGTAAGGCAACTTAGAAATTTTTAGAATGATTCTTTTTGAGTGTATTTGAAATACTTCATACTATGAATCATGGGTAAAGGAATCTACAGATCTCTCTAGAGATAAAAGTTTGATAAGAGGGATCATTTGAGCTGTGGTCAGGTTAGGAGAAAGGATTTTGACCTGCATTAGTAGTTGCCTCATTTTTACTCTCTGAATTGAATATAAATCTTAGGGTTTGGGGCTTGTGTTGTTTGGGGTTTTTTTTTTCCCCACTAGATGGAACATCCTGCTGCTTCTTGTTGAAAAAATTTATTGATTTATCAATTTGATTTTATTTTGTTTCAACTGGTTCTGAGCCTTTCTTCGGTGATAACTATTATTACATTTCATTTTACTTCACTACCATAAGAAGAAATCATTTAAAAAAACCCAGATTTAGTTTTTCTCTGCTGATTTTTCAAAAGTCTCACTAGACATCTATGATTAATAACACTTCAGCTCAACTGCCATACCCAGGGCAAGTAGGTAAAATTTTGGATTTTAAGTGGACCTGAAGATATTTTTTTATTTCAACATTAAAGTCCCATTTAACTTCTGACTGAGAAATACC
>JAAGNO010027858.1:0-15889 GCA_033439905.1 Ceryle rudis
AATAAATGCCAATTTCAGTATAGGTTTTGATTTTAAAAAAATTAAAATATTTATAGATAAAATTATATAAAACAATTCAGCAACAGTTATTGGTCAAGGTGAATGTTTAATTTAACTGCTTTTCTAGAATCAAAGAATCACAGAATGGTAGGGCTTGGAAGGGACCTCTGGAGATCATAGAGTCCAACCCCCCTGCCACAGCAAGAACACCCAGGGAAGGCTACGCAGGAACAGACCCAGGCGGGTCTTGAAAGTCTCTAGAGAAGGAGACTCCACAGCCTCTCTGGGCAGCCTGTTACAGGCTCTGTCACGCTCACAGGAAAGAAGTTATTCCTCATGTTGAGGCGTTTCCTTGTGTTCCTGTGTTTCCCCTTGCTACCATTACCTCTGAAAGGGCACCACTGAAAAGAGACTGGCCCCTTCTACTTGACACCTATCCTGCAGATGTTTGCAAACATTCCTAAGATCCCCTCTCGGTCTTCTCTTTTGCATCCTTTTGCTTTGCTACTTTATTTATTCCATTGTTGGGTTTGATCTGCTGTAATGCACAAAAAGTGCAACCACATACCATTCTATGGCCAGTAGGAAAGGATGGAGAGGACATAAGGGTGGTACCATTTCTGATGGGTAAAGTAATATATGCCTTTCAGAGCTTGTACAGTTAAACCCAGTATTAGCCTACTAAAATATAGATCATCTATCTTGAAGAGTTCTTACAAATAAGGCACCTCTTTATACCGAAGAGAATTTCTAGAGTGAGAAATACATGCCACAGAAAGAAATGTTGCTGATTAGAAAGCTAAACTGATGGGAGAGGTATGGAAAAGGAAAGGGGGGGGAAAGTGGCATTATGATTAAGATTTTTTGGGCCCAAGATTAAGCAAGCTAGTGGAGTGGATAATATTGATAATCAGAAAGTGAAACTTTTTCCCGCATCAAAACCAAAGGTGTTATGACTCAGTGAATTTCTGTTCCTTTTTATTCATTCAGCCTGGGGGAGGGATTTAAGTAAAGGATCAGAGAATTGCTGGAGAAAAGCTGCCTTAATCTTCTGAGCTCCCTTTAAATGCTCTGGAGTAAGAAGAGAATGAAGAAAAGTAAATCAGTTGGGGGATTCAAAAGATGAGCAACAGGTTTCTCCAGAGGAGAGAACTTATTATCCTCCAGTAAGATTGTAACCAAAATTAGGAACTTTAAAATTATTATTTTAAAATTACCTCACTGATTTGATAAATACACACTGCCTTTCATAATAGGAACAAAAGTAATAGAGAAGAAACTGTGCTGCAGCGCAAAACAGCTGCTAGTGCTCCTCCACCCCCCAGTGAGGAAGCAGTGTCAAGTAGTTCTGAAGATGATTCTGGGACAGACAAAGAAGATGAAGGTGCCATTTCTCAGCGTTCAACTCCAGTAAAAGTGACCGATACAGGAGACAATACAAAAATCACAGAGGTAAGAAATTATTGTAGCAGGCAAGAAGTCTAATCATGGACTTAAAATTCACATCTCCTTAAAAGGGGAAAAAAAAAAAAAAGTTATGGAACAGTCAGAAGTAATGCACTGAAAAATTAAGTGAAAAACTTCTCCAGTGTATTTTCTTTGTGTAGATATTGGCACAAGCGCTTATAAAACTTTTTTGTTGATGTCTAATAACAAAGCACAGCAGAAAATAACATTTTTCAAAAAATGAAAATTACTGTTAGAAATCTATGTCATTTGAAAGGTACTCGGGTCAGGTTTAGTCCAGCACATAAACCATAAAGTATGTCTATAAAGTGTGCTAATTCAGAACGGTAATGCACTTCTGATCATTGTCCCTTACCTTGCTCTGGTTCCCATCACAAGATGGTCTTGGAGCATACAAGTGGGATTCTTTCTCGGATGAACTAAAACTGGGAGATGCTTCTCCAGGAATGTACCAGATCAATCTACCTGATCAACGTTTAGTTGATGGGAACTAATCTGGACAAACCCCCTGCTGGACATTTAATATGATTCTGAGGTCTTGAGCACCACCTTTTTCATTTACAGATCTATTAATTTTAAATGATGCCACTCGCTCAGGTGGATATAACTGTAATTAATGTCCAATCTATTTAAATTTCAACATGATTTATGTGAAGACTTTTAAATTGCTGTTTCATAATTATATGGTCTGACATTTCAAAGAAAAAATTAAATTACAGTAGCTCCAAAAATGGGCATGATAATGTTGGCACATTGGTCCTAAGCTATTACAGCTACTAAGGTTGAAGATAATGGGAGGATAATAGTGAAATTGTGTATGCACAGTCATATTAAAAGAATGTGTCTTCTCAGTTGTGGGCTATTCATCTTTTTTTTTTTTTGCTAGCATGACTCCAATTCTGTTGGAATTCCTTGGGTGCTAATTTAATGAAAATACTAATTTGCATAAAGTATTATGGAAATACCTATTTTATTAATTTGTTTAACATTTCATCAAATCCTTTCTTGTAGATACCTGTTTTGGATAAGAGCTGATATGTGTAATCTCGTATTTTTAGGGGCATTCTTGAGTACATATAGTTATTCCAGAGTGATAAGATGGTTGGTCAAGGATTTGAATCAGCAATTGTAGAGAAAAATTGTATCATTATGGGGAGGGAAAATCCACAAAGAAGTAGTTCTTTTCTATTCAAAACTCATAGAAGTTAAAATGGTTTTATACTTCTGGGCAAGACATACCTTTTGGAAGTTGTTCTTTGGGTATTTTTGAGCTAAAAGAGAAGTATTTTTATAGTTGGCTTATTTGCCATTGCACATCTTGTCAGTGAACCCCCTCAGTTTAACACTGAATCATTAGACACAGTGAAGTATTGCACGTGCCTTGGATCCTTGTTAGAGTTGACTGACAAGATTGTGTAACGTAAAAAATAAAAATAGCTTTGTTCAACCTGAAGTTTGTAATTATTTCAGAATTGACAGCAGGAAATGTGAAAGGAAATGTGGGAGCATGTTCTGAATGAATATGATTTATTCTATTTTAAATTTCAACACAGAATGGAATTTAATACCTACATCCTTATATGTCCTATAAATATAATTTATTCTCCCTATATGTTTGATGTTATCTTTCAAGAATCCTTTCTTTTACTTGTTGAACAAATGTCTTGAATAGTATTTTAATAAACTCTTTTTATTTTTAAAAAAACAACACATGCACAAGCTAAGACTGCTACGTGTATGAGAATCTTGTTTGGTTTTCTCTGCACTTTGGAATTAATTTTCGGATTTAGAAGAATTCCTTGCTTTAAAGCAAACATTTCTTTGGATGTTGTTACAGCATCCTGAATCTTTATTCTTATGTTCCAGAATGTAGTGCTGTCAACAAAAGATGTGTATGGAGTCAATCTTTCAGATGTTCCTTCAGAAGATGATCTCTCAATATACTCTAGGTGAGATAAATTTCCGGTGGTAATCAGTAAAAGATAACTGGAACTAGTTAAATACAACTTGTCAAAGTGCTGCCTTTCATTAAACTTATTAAAATGATAAGATTTAGAGGTATTTGGATATAAATACTGTTCTGTTTTTCAAATTGGACTGTTCGCAGATGTCTCTGTCAACTCTGATTTCAGTGAAAATTATGCAGATGTCTCTGAATGCAAAATCTGGAACTTAAACTGAATGAAAGATACTTCAACAGAAATACCTCTCACTTAATCCAGTCCTAGAAATTAATAAGCAAATTCCATATTAGGAGTGGTTCCATGGTTCTAAGCTAGGAAGTCTGTGATTGTTGCATTGTTTCTGGCCCCTGGCATTCTGTGATTCTGTGATTTTTTTTTTCAGTGTTGAGTTACACTAATTCAAATCAGTCACATATCCTCTTCTATAAAAATGCATACAAAACAACATAAATTGAATCTTTTCTAACTTCTATCTTAACTGTAGAGATATGTGTTAACTGTTACCTTTTACTCAAATTTAAATAGTTGTGTGACTTTTGATGTTCAAAGGCAATTACTTCTCTGAAGCCCTTTTCTTGAAACATCTCAGCCCTTTGAGCTTGAAATAAAAAAATTGCAGATTTTATAGGGAGACCTTAAGACTGTTACTAAATCCAATACAGACTATGAGGAGAAAAGTTGAGACAGAGTAACTCAGGCTGTAGAAGCAGGAATATCTAAGTGACAGGTATTTGAACTCTAAGTTTCAGGAGAGGGAGAAGTCAGTTTGGCCCTTGCCATTATCGGCATTTCATGAAACAAAGACATGCAAATCTATGTGGTGTATGGGTTCATATATGTGTGTGTATACATATGCACAGCACTAAGCATAGTGTGTGTAATAATGTGCCTTACTGCATTTAGAACAGCATCATCCTGCCACTTGTTCGTAATAAATGGTTTTGTGGCTTCAAGCCATATGTACAGGAAATGAGTAAGGTACAGCGTAGTGCAGGACAAAACACAACTTCTTAGGCTCTCCAGCAAGTTCCCACTCAGTTGCTGCACTTGGAGGTAAGCTACTGCAGTGTGAGGCAGCATGTTGCACAGCATCTGCAGGCAGGCTCTCCTCAGGAGCTGCTTGCTTACTGTGAGCGGTTGGAGGTAAGAGTTGGTGGGCAAGTGTTAATGTATCACCTTCCAGCTCCAACTATACAAAAACTTCTGCTTTTATTCAAGGCTAACATGGAGTTTTATCCTCTACAGGACAGTTGTCACCTGTCCCGCAGGAGCCATGAACTGTCAGCTCCTCAGGAGCAGTTGTCAGTTAGTGGTGTGTATCTCCAATGAAAGGCAGTGACTCCCATCGTACCAGGAGCACTGTTTCTGAGTTGCCATAAGCCCATACAGAATGCTGGCCATGTGTTGCTGTTAAAAAAAATTGAGTTATGCACTTCTCCTCAAATGGCCTCCTCAATATCACAAAATAACATGGAAGCCAAAAAGAAATTGGTTCAAATCTACTTTTTTTTTTCTTAAATCAGAAATTATTTTTAACCTTCTGAAGCTTTTTTTAACTTGAACCAAAACTGAACTAGAACAATTGCAGCTGTAGATGAACTAGAACTGAATTGAAGTTACTTATTCAATTCGCTGATGGATGAGATTCTTTCACGAACTTTTTCTTTGAAAACTAGTCAGAATAATGGAAATTCAGTAGTGGAGATCAGTTAGAGAAATTTAGATCCAAATTGAAGACCCTCTTAGTTCCTAAAGGCTTATCATGCTGTTGACAAGAGAGCCATTGTTTATGCAGGACACCAGGAGTGCAAATCTGTTACGTTTGTTTAATAAACCAATGTTTGAAACACCTGCTTAGAATGTAGAATTAATGGAGTTTGAGAAAAGGGGTGTAGGACAATTACACCTCATCTCAGAAAATCACTGCCTGTGTTTTGAAGTGCATACTTGCGAGGCATGCATTGAAATGGGCAAACGTAACCTTGTTATGTTTGAAATTTGAGGGAATTTTAAATTCACTATGATATCTTCTCATTTCATGGTATGTGATGCTTAATCCTGACTTAATTAATCCTCTCAATTATTTTTTTCTTTTTATTTAAAAGTATTTTTCTGTTAATTTTTCTTCAGGGATAGCTACTTCTCTTGCACTCTTTAGTTCTTCAAAATTTCCACTTCTACCAATTTCCTACATGCTGAGTAATTTGAAGATAGTAGAATAGGGTTGAGGATGCTTCTCAATATCTGAAATTCTTAACTACACCTATGCCTCTAACTTTGGTTCTTTGTTTTAACCACTAGAAAATGGATGTCAGTTTGACAATTTTAGTATACCAGACAGCTATTGTTGTTCTGCAGATGGCCCAGTGTCAGCTGGTGTTTACTACGAGTCACTTTGTGCACATGAACAGCTCTGTGATAACATCCAGAACTGCAGTTACTTTCCAGGGACAGGACCTGCAAATAGTTTGAGGTTGTATCCTGCAGATCAACTGTGTGTGGTGTCTTACTGATGTCTGGCAACTTACTTGTGTTAATTTAGGTCTTGTTTGTTTCAGAATACTGGATAATTTGAAGCAATTAATTAATATACCTTTAATTTGCCTTTATTTGTTTTTCTTAAAAAACTTGTTTCAATAGCAAGGTTCTGCCTTAGAAGAATATATATTTGAAACCCTCTGACCTTTCCTCTTAAACTGAGTGAATAAGATTAGTGATTAACTAATTTATTTTGCTCCAATTCACTGCCAAGAAAAAAAGTCATAATAGTATTTTCCATCTTAAATGTCTTCCAGCAAATATTGGGAGATCAGGGAATTCTCCCAAAAGGTGGTACTTGTAAATAAGTGAATTTCATCTGAATAAACCAGATTGAATTTGACTGAGGATTGACTTAAATCTGAAACTTGAGAGACTTTCTTCTGTTGACTTTTCTCAAAGACTGTTCATCTGACTGCTTTGAAAGACAGAGGAAGTTGAGTGTAGTGAGCTGCCTGTTGCATAGGAGCAGAGAGGCCTGTTTCTATCCATGATGTACTAGGTCACACCAATTAGTAGGCAAATATTTTTCAAGCTGAAAGAAACTTCTGAGTTCTCACATGCACCACCTGCAAAGTTTTTAAAATATGTTTACCAGGGATGTAGTTCATGATCAGGGACTTATAAACATGACTTTGGTGTTATTTTCTTTCATTTGCAGAATTTGCAGGGATAGTTCTCTTACTTCCTTTGATTTATTCTCCTATCTACTGCTTTTCCCAGGTTTGTTCAGCTGGGACAGAGTCAGCATAAACAAGACAAGAGCAGCCAGCAATTTTGCTCAAAACACCACTTGGATAAGGTTATAAATTTGTAAGTAGTCTTTTTTCTTTCCTTCCTTCTCTCTTTTTTCTTTCTTTTCTTCCTTCTCTTTTCTTTCCTTAACCTATTTCTTTTTGCTTTTGTCATTAGACCTGAAAAATTATCAGGTAAATTTGATGTTTAATTGTTTGAGAGTGATACTTCTGTTGTTTTTACTGCATAAGGGGATTCAATCCATAGCATGAAGAATTAGGTTCCTAAGTCTCCCTTGTAACTTAAAAAAAAAGGTGCATTGTTTTTTGTGGTTTGTTTTTATTTTAGTTTGGGGGGTTGGTAGGTTGTAAGGGAAGATCAGGCTCTGAGTGCTTTTTGTCAATGAAGCACTTGGATACTTTAATCCCAAAAGTTTATAAGTTAATTGTGGTGGGATAATAAAAGGGTTGCTCTCCAGGGGTGTCTGCCATGTGGCATAACTTCTATATATTCTGATGCAAATAGAGTAGCTTTCCATTACCATGAAAAATAACTCTAACATTAAAATTACAATAAGTGTACATGTTTAATTTATACTGAAATAAGGAATTTAACTGCCTGTGAATATGGATCGATTATTGCTGTACAAGAATTGCCTCTAGTGACAGGCCAGATCATGTGAATCTTTTCTTAGTACTAGCATAAAAAAGGGTCATGATATTATCTAAGTATACTGTTACTGAAACAGGTCTTGGAATTTAGATGACCATCCTAGTTGACATCTTGTACCGTAGGTGGCTTAGGGTTTCACCACACCAGGTTTTTATTTAGTGTCTGGGGTACCTGATCTCTTACCCAACAGCACAGCCACTCCTTAGAACTGCAGACCTTTACTGCAGTTCATTGATTTACAGAAGCCTCAGCTTGTTTCCTGCTCTGGGTCTAATCCATTCCCTTTATGCTGATGAAGTGAGGGAACCTTGAACCTAGCACTTACCCAAGTAAGGATGGAGACTGGGGGTGTCTCAGGGAGGCTGACAGAGCAGGATAACAGGAAAAAAATTTAATATTGTGTATGAGACAATACTGCTTACTCTCAGTGCTTAGTCATTTGGTATTATATACATTTAACGTGATGATGCCACGGGGCATGGTTCAGCGTTAATAAACTTACACTTCACAGGTGAATGTGCCTATAGTTTTATAATAAAATATATCTGATGGGTATTAAAATCTTAAGTTATGTTGGAAAACTGTAATACTGTTTTTAAAAATGAAGGAACAAGCCTGAGTGTTTTGTTGGGAACTGGTTATTAAGAAGTTATTTTATAATAATAGGAATATTTTTCCTATGACTGGAGGTGATTCCTTTTGTGTAATTGTAATATCTCCCAGCGTATTTGACAGTGTAGGAGATAATGGTTGCTTTCTTGCCCCCTTAGAGCGGAGTAAATTATTCCCCATGCTATGCTGCTGTAAAATGAACATGTTAAAGAGTCATACACATAATTCTTGTGGGTTTTTGGTAGTCAGATGTTAATTTTTCTCCTTTCCCAGGTGTAATTTCCATGTGTTTCCAAATAGTGGAACTGTAAATGTCATAGAACATGTAAATCTGTGCCTCCTGTAATTCCTTCTCTTGAAGTGGATACGTTTCTCTGCCAGTTCTACCAAACATGCTCTTCTCTGCAGATCTGAGAGGAAACAGTAATTTTCTTTCCTGAGAATGTATCTTTGTACAGCTTAAAAATTTTCTTCAGCTTTTGTTCTGCAACGTAAAAAAAAAAACCAAACAAAAGTGTAAATACTGTTTGAACAGTGACAGATTGTTCTTTCAAGAGAAGTCATAAACATAGCCGTTCTTTAAAGGCATGTTGTTCAATTCTGAAACAAGAAAGCTTTCTCTTACTAAGTTTGAATTGCTGCTCTGAATTGGGAATTTCCCTGGAGAATACTTGTTAGACATAAAGTAGCATGAACATACAACACTCAAGATTAGGGTGAGAAAGCGGGTTTTCAGTAATGGCAGCTGAGGCACATCTTGCACATGTTGGACTGTATATTTCCTTGTTTCTCAAGGAGTACTTGAAGAAATTGAAAAAAAATATGGTAACTTGTATTAATTTAACATTAGGTACATTTTAAATTGGAAAAAAAAAATCTGACAAATTTGATTCTCCGGTAGTTTCTTCTAGATAAATATGCAATTAAACCCCAACCCTTTTCATAGTAAAATGAAGTACTCAATCTAAAACTGGTTTGTCCTGAGCAGTGAGGTATAATTTAGGCTGTTAGTTGCTGTCATTTCCACACGTTTCAAGAAAATCTTTTTTTTATATCCATTTTCAAACTTAAAAAAAAATCAAAACCACCTCACAACTTTAAACCTTGTGGCCATTTTTATCAAGTACATAAAGCCAATACAAAATGAAGCATTTCTTCTTTTTACAATGTCACTTCAGTGTTGTTTGGAACTCAAATATGCCTTGTAGAAATACTGAAGAGAAGCTTCTGGCTTACATTTAGAAACTCCAAGTATAGATTAGGAGCAAAAAAATTGGATACTTGAACAGAGACTGCAGCGATGCAGTGAAATAGCACCGAAGAGGAGTGGAGACACTGGAAGGATATTGAAGTTCCCTTTTTGTTCATAAGACACTCCGTGAAGTTAAAATGGGTAGAATTTTAGTTACAGGTAAACAGAGCTGGACTACTTTCCGCACAAACTATTACCACGTATGTGAAGAAAGCCTTCTGAGTACCGTAGCGTGTTTTCTGTTGGCCGACACAGTGCATTTGTTCCTAGTTCCCTAGTACTCGTTGCAGTGTGATATGAATAATACCGTAGGAAAATACACTTTCAATCACTGTCCAAGTGTAATTCTTCCATCTACGAGTACAAGAAATTTGCTTTCCTCCCAAACAGGCAATTGAGGATGTTGAATCACTGCAGCACTTCTGGAGGAAGAGTGCTGTGCCTGGTCCCATTGTGATCAGTGCACTATAGCAACAATGCTTGTGCGCTAACTTCAATTCATCCATAGGTATCTACTCTGCTGTTTGGTTTTGTAGGGCACTGACAATGCTCAAGCAGGAGAACACTTCAGTGTGCAATATCTGTAGCATGGTCCAGGGCTATAGTCTCCTTAAATATTTGACAAACATACCCTCTCTTCAGAGATATATCATATAGTCCATGATTTCAAAAGTTCCCTTGAAGTTAAATGTGTGTTATTTGGTTTATTTTACTTTTTTCAAATCAAGACCACCTAGATTCTGCTTGTCATTCAAGTATCGATCAAAT
This sequence comes from Ceryle rudis, assembly GCA_033439905.1. Classification (NCBI taxonomy): domain Eukaryota; kingdom Metazoa; phylum Chordata; class Aves; order Coraciiformes; family Cerylidae; genus Ceryle; species Ceryle rudis. Next base: position 10,009 of record JAAGNO010027858.1, read on the forward strand.
GTGACTTGAACTGAGTAGCAAGTACCTATCTACAGGTTAGCAGCTAACTATGTACAAGTAGTACATGGGCTTCTTTACTGTTTGTTTCTGTATATACATTATTTTCTGGCCAAGATAAAAGTAATGAAGCAAATTTCAATGGAGTTTTCTCTATTTTCCATTTTTGTTAATTAAATGCTCTGCTGGCATATTTGTAAGCTGTAATACCACTTTAAAATATAAAACTACAAATAGAGCTGTACCTTTTCTAATTTTAATAGTGCTTTAAAACCCTAGTTATTTTTGAAAGCTCTTACCTCAGTTTAGAGCAATTCTCTTTTTCCTTCAGTATTTTTGAGTGACTTTTTTAGTATAAGATCTGTTTCTTGGAGGATTACATAAAAAATAGCTTTGCATTTGTAAACACGACATTATCACTGCTTTATAACTGTACTAAAGAAAAGGTTGGTATTGAACTCGTCATTTGTTCCCGGGGGGTTCCTTATGTTGAAAGGCAGAAGTAATTGAATAAAGGATGTTTAGATGTTTACATTAAAGTAATGCAAAATATCTCAAGAGTTTCTTGACATGGCTGTGGAAATAGTGAATCAAAACGTGTTTGTAATTAGTCCACAAGTGACTTTAGAAACTCTAGAAAATCTTATCTTGGATTCTCAAGCATGTTGATAGTTTCACAGTACAGTGTGCACCCCAATATGTTGCTTCACATCAGAAAATTAGACAAACTTCAGTGAATCATTTATTCACAGAAGAGACAACTGTTACAAATATTCGTGGAAATTATAGTTGTATAAGTTGGTTATATCTGTTGACACTAAGCTTAAATCACAAAGGTGTCTTATCTAATTGCTGTCTTCTCCTGCCTGATAAAATGGCAGTCAGGGTTTCCTTTTTTTTTTTTTTTTACAAATAAAACCCCAAACAACAACAACAAAAACAACACAACACATATTCTCCACTTCAGTAGGGCACCTTCTGGCTACACAACCCTTTGTCAGGAGAGCATCTAGTCTTCAGCAAAGTCGGGGGTTTTTTATTTTTAATCTCCCCTTTGATATGTCCCAGAATGATCTGTGTTTTTACCTGCAAGTCATTTTATTTCTTCCTTTTCTTGGAAATGGGATAGATATGCCTCTTAATTAAAACAAGCACTGCTTCAACTGTACTTAACAGATGTAAATATCTATTTTAAATTAGGAGTCATCTGCCTTGCTTCCCTCCTTAAATAAAAACTCTTTGCCTCTATGATGGATGAAATTCTTTCCTGTTTGGTGATTAATTGGATTTGGCTTACTTTGATATGTCCTGTACTGGATCTCATATCCTTTAACAGCTGTATAGTAAGAAGCATATATGATCTAAACTTCTCTATACCTCAAAATAAAATTATGTAGCTCTTGATTTAGAGCACAGGTGAGGATAATTAACCACTTTGGGTTAACTGATCCAGTGTAGATGTGTTACAATAACTTTGATTTCCCTTATTGTTTTGATTCACATACGTCCACTGTTCTAGTATTCTAAAAATAGCTTTAAGGATTAGTCTTCCTCACTTAATTTGAATCTTTACTCTTTTTGACTCAATATTTTAAACAAAAATTCTGTGATTCTCCAGCATTTCTTGCCTGTGAGAATTCTCTTCAATTGTACTGGTCAAGCTTCTATACAAATTACATGGATTGTGTCTTCTGTCTGAAGATGAAAGATTACCCTTCATTGGGATTCTGAAAGACTTTACTACTGTCCATGTGCTTGTCTCTTGCAAAATGCCTTTACTAAGCTGACTGGTACTGAGAATATCTTCATTTTATATTCTGGGGGAGTGGTTTTCAAGTCACTGTGGGCACTTTCCCTGAAAGTATTTGGTACTTCATGTTGGCTGTAAGGACAGAAACTGTATCAAGAATCAACTCCACATGAAAGGGATCATTTTGTCATTTGGGGCTTGAATGCTCTGTTCATTTTTATTCATACATCTCCAAAAAAAGAAATACTACTGGGAAGGGTCTGAGGAAAAGCCATAGTAGGATGAGAGTTGTAGCACTCTCCAAAAAATAGCTGTCTGTGGGCTGAAGGAAATAAGTCCATGTTGTAGTGGTTTATGAAATGTTCTGCTGATGTTTGACAAGGGAAATGGTTTGGTATTATGGTTTAAGTCACCGCATGGCTGGATTTGATGGGGGAAGTTAACAAAATAGGTGAGCCAATTCTAACAGCTCATTGCTACCGAAAGGGGGAGGTCCTGCTCTTTCCCACCTTCCTTATCACATACTTTTTCAGTTACTTGTGCAAGCCTTGCTACTTGTTACAGTGCTCCATAAATCAGTTCAGCTCATCACTCTACAGCAAACTAATTCAGCACAAAAAAAGCAACTTGTTTCCTGGTAGATAACTGCGATTATTTAGACCAGTGAAGGTCCCAGTTATCACCAGAGCCAGCACAGAACAGACAGAGTCACAGGGTCAAACACGGCAGAACTTTCTTATGTGGCTGGTGGCTATTTGTTAGAATGGCTTAGTCATCTTCTATAACACCCTCATGACAGATCAGAGAGCAACATGAGCTCTTTTCAGGGATCTGAGGAAAACAGTTTGGACTCCTTGTGATTCAGATCCCCATGTATGTAGGAAGAATTGTCTTCTTCCTATTCATCTATTCTGTCAATATTTACCTCTGAGCTTTTTACAAAAGCTCATGTGCCTAGCATTTTTGGTAGAGTTTTCAACTGAGATGCTGAATATTATTTTAACAATAAAGCTGCTAGCATTTATCTGCCTCATGCTGATTTAGATGAGTTTAATTTATTGATGTCAGTTTCAAATCTAAAACAATTAAGTTTTTAATACCTGAATTTTCACACTTGATCTCTGGGTCCTCCATATTTCTTCCCTATCTACAATGAATCCTGAATAAAAGTCTACATGTCAAATTTCATACCATCCATTGATGTGAAAATAAAATCCAGCAACATTGGCATACAAATCTTCAAAATGATAAATGAATTATGACAAAATGTAGCCATCATTTTTCAAAGAGCAAGGGCTTTCTTTTAACCTGAAAAAAAAAAAAAACCAAAAACAAAAACCACTTTGAGCTATAAAACTATTGTTTGGTACAATTCTGATTTGACAGGGACCTTGTTGCTGCAACGCACATAAAAAATGATTTTGTCTGTATCTGCTGTCCACCTGGTTTAGCACTTCCGAATGTCATGTATTACCAATATAATGCACTAGTTTCCAAAAGACCAGAAATACAAAAATTGAGTTTTATAACTGGTCTTAGATTATTTTTTTTTTAATATGTCAAAATACATGCAGCTCTGTTTCTAAATTTGCCTTTTTCCAACTTTTGAATATAGAACTGTTGTATATTTTAGTACATTGATCACTTAAAATGCTTCAGAAGTTCTGAGGCTTGAAGTTTGGCACTTTTTTTTTTAAATTTTATTTTACGGCTAATGGGCTGATATTTTTCACTTTTGTCTCATTTTGATCCTAATGTCAGCAGCATTGAAATCATGTCCCCTAAAAATATGACTGTAACAAATTCCTGTGAAATATGACAGTAAATCCAGTTATTTCTACATTGTGTATTACAGTTTTGTTGAATTTGGGGTTTTGTAGTATTAACAGTCTTTAGCAAAAACCAGAAAGTACTAACTATATGCCACCTTAGACTATCTAGTTTTAGACTTTTAAATGAAAATTCTCAGGATCTTTCTTCAACCTGTCCCTCTGTCGATGCTGTGAGGTGATAAACTTCTATTCCTCAACTCAAAAGAATTGTCCTCCTCAAATGTTCCTATTTGAAAAAGAAAGTCTGAGCTTTTCCTTTCCAAAAAAGAAACTCAATATTCTTCTATCTGTGTGAGTTCTTTTGCTACTTGCTTTGTTTTGTCCTGTACTACCCCTAGGTTTCGTGGTGTGTTCGATCTTCAAATTTTGAATATTGTGGTCAGCGAAGTCATTTCTACTTGAAAAGTTTATCTTCTCTCAGAGATCACCTTTCTGTATCGGATGTTCTAACCTTGTCCCATATTCTTTCTGTCTGCACTCTAGAGAAGCTGCTTCTAAATTTGTTTTGTAAAATGCTTATTTAGAGGTGTAAAGAGAGTATCTTCTTTCTCTAACCTTTGAAATTGTACATGCTGTTGGAGTTTCAGGTGATTGCTGTGGGACCTGGATGTTGTCCAGGTTTTGCTGCTGGTTGGTTCTGTAAGATACAAGTTGCAGTGTAACTGGACAGAGAAGGCTTCCTGGTTTTCAGTCCTCTCCACTCACAAATAACAGGACTGAAACATTCTGTTGAAGGCTTTTTCAAGAGCATGAGCAATTTAAGGGATACCATTTATGGGAAACAAAAACAACAAAGAAAACAAAAGAAACACAAACAAACAAACAAAAACCCGCAACACAAAACCAACAACCACCAACCAAACAAAAACCACACACCAAAAGAAAAACCAAACTAAAAAAAAAAAACAAAACTAACACCTCTGGATTTGCCAGAGTTTTGTAGATCAAAGCTGTTTTCTTAGGATTTAAAGAAGGCAACAGAGTACATTTTTGTCTCCTTTAGATATACCTTAGAGACTGGAGGAGAACTAATCGGTGATAAAACAAAGGAACAAATGCAGTGGCTTTTCAATGACTGCTTTATTTTTGAGAGTCAATCTCATCGCCCTGCACTTTTCTTTCAATGTGTTCAACGTGTGGAATATCCTCATCGTAACTGAAGATTTTAGCTGTATCTTCTTTTACTGTAGAGAGAATACTGCTCTTGGTGAAACTGTAACTGCATGAAGCCTGCTCACAAGTGGGATGAAAGTAATCGCATTTGCATTTTAGGGTGCTGTCCTTCATGACTCGATGTTTATGTTCCAATCTGTAATTTTCACTGGGAGACTATAGAGCTATAGGTCTCTAGGGAGATCTGATAGCCAAGCAATAATCTGCTCTCCTTCATGACTCTATTGTAAGATATTAAACTTACTAAGTAGATTAGGTTTTTACATTAATAGTGTTAGAGAAATGGCTTTAATTAAATGACTGGATAATACAAGCACTCTACAAATAGTTACAGCTTAATACAGGGTTATTAATAAAAACTGGCATGCGTGAACATGCAGCTCTTTCAATATATTTTTATTATGGTGAAGCAAGTAGGTGGAAAATTGAGATTTAGTTACTAAATTCTCAAAATGAAATACGCTTTGCTGTGCAGCTTCCATTGTGCCTAAGGAAATGAGTTTTGCCTCTTTAGTGCTTCAGAAATGTCACGACTTCAGAAACAAATCCATAGAGAGGCATCAAATTAGTATTACGGCCTTGTTTTGTTCTTCTACTTAATTGGTCACTTGCTAGTGGACTGGAGAGGCCAGATGCACTTGAGGAAGTGATGTCTTTTGGTGTTAGTGACATTGATAAGTTAGTACAGTGTGCTAGTGTCAAATACCATTGCTAGAGTCTCAACTGGAATGCTTTAATCTAGAGAAGTATTTGCAGAACCTATGGGTGCTTTGAAAAGCAATCTATTCTGAAAGGATACAGATATAAAGTTACATAGACTAATGTTTGGTACCAGTTCTGAAGACATCAACCTTAATGTTTTCTAATGAAGTAGAAGTGATAAGTAGAGACTATCACTCATTTGAGGGGGTGGGGAAAGAAATAGAAGGTTAAGTGATAGCATTTCCATAGTATTATTCATACAGTTTGCTAACTAAAACTAAAATAAAATGCTGATTTAGTGAAAGCCTAATAGCAGAGCTTGGACTCTTCAAAAGAGCTTCAACTCTTTGAAATAGAAGTTTTGTGTTGTTTAAGAAAAGCATAAAAGTGGCAAGCATTTTGGAAATTTTATCTTAATCATACAGGC
>JAAGNO010027860.1:0-17917 GCA_033439905.1 Ceryle rudis
TCCTTTTTCTTTTTTTTTTTTTTTTTTTTTTTGCAAACAGAAGCAAAACAAGATGCTCCATCTGGAAAAGGGACATTCTTGATGAAGCAATGGTCAGGGAAACAAGAAGCAGCAGCATATTGCATGAAAACATTTTGCTTTCTTTTGGAGCAATGATTCTCTTATGCTTTTGAGGGTTCACCAACTTAACAACATAAAATGTTTCTGACTTAACAAATCCATCTCCATTTGAAAAACCTTTACCTATGAGAAAACTTTTGTCTAGATTTAGCCTTATCTGTGGCCTTGCTCCTTTTCATTCTGGCTCCACTGTGCTAAAGAAGTGGGAAGGAGCTATTAAAACATATAGTTTTTCTGTTGCTGTTTTAGGTTGGAGTTCAGATAGGTATTGGGCTGGGCTCTGTGTCCCTTGTGCCTGGTCTCCTGTCAAGCTGTCTTCTGTTACAACTCTTCTGTCCGTGTTTTATTGCAGAGAACCAGATTGGCTTGTTGTTTTATCATAGTTAAAGGGAAAGATGTTTCTCAGCAGCCGACAAAGTGTACTTATGTTTTTTGGGAATATACAAGAGGGCTTTGTTGCTACTGTTTATTATTTTTATTTGTGCAATGCCTAGGGGCTTCAGTTCTAAGCCTTAATACTAAACAAAGAGCTTTATGCAAAGAGCAGAAAGATTTATTTTTCTTTAGAGAGCCTGACTCTAAAGTGCAGTGTAAAGCTGTACAGAAATACGTTATGTAGTTTTGTGTAAGCTTACTTGAGCACTGGAAATGTTAAGTGTGCTAGCACTGTACATTGTGCTTGTATGTTGCATTTGTGTAACAAACTGATGCCCAGTTTGGGGATTTGCGGTGTTATATTGGGCTGTGCAAATACCCTCATAGAGATGACAAGTTGCATGAAGACACATGCAGTGAAATTTAAGGGAGAAGTAAGAGGTAAAACAAGCTTGGATTAGTGTTGGGGCAGTGACATTTCCTATGGATTTATGCACAGTATTTTTCTTCCCTTGAATTAAATGCATTTAGGAGGAGCCATAAACCTGGCAAACCAGGGAGTAAAGAATGATTTGAGGAGATCAGGCATCATGCCAAAGAATCAAAGGACTGAACTGTGAACAGCATGCGGCTGAGGAGTTCTTCGCATTGCACTTTAACGATGTGAATTTGGTGTACAGGTGTAGAGGCAGACACCCTCTGGAAAAACAGTTTGTGATAAGAGTTGTGAGTATTTTTTCCTACAACTCATTATTTCTTCAGTTTACGAATTACTTCACCATATTTGGGATCCTGGACACTTATTGCCTGATAAGGAGAAGTTGCTCCTATTTATAATTTGAGGGTTTATTACTCAGGCTGCTGTGATGTCTAAGTGCTTCTGTATGAAGGAATGTAATTTGTAAGATAATACAAACTGTAAAAGTAATGAAGGAACTGCAATAAGCGTGGCATTGTGTGTCTGCTTTGCAGACTGCATTTTGCACCATTCACTTACATTTCTGTTCAAAGAACCAGGAAATCATTGACTGCACAGTAGGAAGTGGTTTACTAAAGGTATCCTCTAGAACAGGCTACAATGCTAATGAAGTTTCAGTGCTAGTGCAAATGCACAAATGAACTTTTAAGGTAATCAAGGAAGAAGTGCGTTCATTTGGTCTGATAGAAACATTAGGTAGCTTTCATGAAGATGTGGTTTGAACTGTAGTAAGACTGGTGTCAATAGCTTGTAGGATGGGGCACGTATACTTTTGTCTCCTAGCTATCTCCTCCATCGCTTACTCTGAAGTTTGTGAAAGCTGCATGAGTCCTTCTCTTAGGGCTGTTGATTTCTTCTACAAAAAGCAGAAGCTGTACTACCTTTGTCTCTGACGTTGTACTGGCAGCCAGCAAATTCCAAATTGAAGCCTTTCTTTAATTTTTACCAATATGACATAAATGGACATTGCACATAAAAAAAGTGAGCTATCACATATGGCTCCTGGTACAAAGAGTATTACAGTAACAGAAATGCCCTAGTCATAAATTTATGTAAATGATAACCATGTGTCTCTGAATGCCTCCTGTTTCTTATTCGAGTTAAATGTTATTCTATCAATACTTGCCAGATATCTTGCACACTCATTTCTCTGCAATAGTTTTAAGCCTTTTGATGCCTTGCAGTTTTTGTAGTCACATTATTTTTAGGATTTTTAAATTAGGTCATAACAAAAATATTTCTGTTTATCTAATCCATTTCTCTGTGTTCAGGCTGCTCGGTGTATTGGAGCATGTAATAAAGTAGAGGGATTTAAATGGCTTACTTCAGTATGAGAAGAAAATGTTACGAAAATCACAAGCTTCCTTTAAAAACTGAAGCCTTTTCAACTGACTGCATTGTGATGGGAGTAGCTGCAAATGATTAAACTTCCTTGCAGGGGGTAGGATTTGTAGATTACCGAGCTAGTGAGTCACTTTTTCCAATTTTTGATTAAAAAAAAAAAAAAAAAGGAAAGGAAAAAGGGACAATCTGTGATTTCCATAGCCAATGACTACTGTGTGTCTTCAGTAGATTAAGTCTCATATCAGTTTTCCAGATACTTTTGCCTAACTTAGGTTGGAATCCTGAAGCCATCCAATTGTCACCACTCACAGAGGGAGTGCAGGGGTTATACTTTTTTTTTTTTTTATCACATGGATTTTCATCCTCTGTTCATCTCATATTCTGTTGGCCAAAAATGTGAGTACACCTCTCTCAGTGCTTATGACTGTCCTCTTCTATGTAAAAGGATTGGTGAGGATTTTGCTCAGAAGAGTGAGAAAAAACAGTAATTCCCTCATCACTTTTGATCAAGGCTCCAGTTACATAGAGGGCAGACAATATTCACAGCTCAAAATCCAGGTACAAGCTTTTGAGACACTACTTGGTCCTGAAATGACTCTCCATTTAACATCACCCATGCCCTACCCAAGCACCCATTTATCTAACATCTTTTGCTCCCAGTTAGGTTCTTCTGACTTCTCTTCCAAGTTGGATTTACTCAAAGTAATGGGTAGAAGAGAGACTAGACTTCCTAAGTAAAGATCCTGTAGGAGGCAGTGAACTGATGAAGCATTTTGTCTGGATTGTGCGTGTTTCAGAATAAGCAGTGCTTTCTCAAACAAAGCCTAACTCTACTCAACATCTATTAAAAGCACCCACTAGTTGGTTGGTTTGTTTTTTTTTTAAAAAAATAGATCTGCTGGAATCACATATCTCAAAACTATTCAAATGCTGGCAGCCAGCATAAAGCCTTTGCCTGATCCTAATCTCCAGAATGCAACAGGCATCATTGCCTAGCTATTTTCAGTCAATTCTGTGTATTGCACTTCTAAAACTAGAATAAAACTTATCGCAGCTCTGCTTTGCTTTCCAACCCCAACTGCTGCAACAACTCTGTCCTCCTGTCTTTTTTTGCCCCCTCCAGATACTTAGAATAAAATCAGGCACTTCAATCCTAGTTTGTTTGGTGGTTTTTTTTTTTTTAATGAGGTTGCAATATTCTTCCCCCTGGAGAAGCCTGCCATTTTTATTGGCAGGCATTTGACTCCTGTCTTTCCTGATCATTTACCTAAATAAGCAGCTGCTTCAGTAAGATATTTATTAATATTCATAATTCCCATATACCCCTCAAACTTTCAGAACAAACTTGAATGTGTTCTGGTAGCTTTTATGGGATTTAATCCCAGAGTTGGTGATCTCCCATGGGCTATGAAGCTCAGTACTGCCATGTGTTTCTGTCTCCCTTCATTTGTGGTCCTCTGTCCCTTTTTTTTTTTTTTTCCTGCTTTGTTTTTCTCATTCCTCCAAACTCCAAGCTTTGCCAGTCTTTAGTCTTATTTGTACCTGTGTTGCTTCGTGATGGGTTGTCATTGGTAGCTGTTGTTTTTCATATAGTCTTTCTCACCTGCTAAGTTAGAAACAAGCTGATTTCACTGCTGGTGAACTACAGATCTCTCTCTCTGATTTTAATAAAAACTGAGGCCTTTACAACTTCCTTCTGAGGAACAAGCTTGATTTGCATCATAGCAACTCAGGAGCAAGCTATCAGCACATTTTCATCCCTTTTAAAACTACTACAAATGCCTGTGTAGGAGTTGAAAACAAATACTCTTTCAGAAAATCTAATTCATTAAGGAGTTAAACTGCAAGGACTGCTCCTAAATTCAGCTGCCGCATTTCTAACATGACTACCATGTGGAGTAGAACAGCACAGAAGTTCACTGGTACTTTTTCAGCCCCCATAACAAAAAAGTATAGAATGTCTTTCTTATGTAATTGAGTAGCTCTCTAATATATTTAGGCTTGGAGTCTTGATTTCAAATACAGACTAAGCTTTTACGTTGGAAAATAAGACTCACCGATATGCTTCATATTTGACTATGCACCACATCATACACGGTATAAATTAGCTGGGTTTTTATTCACTGCAGTTCAACATTTTAATTTTATGTTATTTGGGCTATGGGCTATGGGCCCAAATAATTGTCTTTGTGGACTGCTGGTTTTTTTCCTTTTTAGATGAAGGAAACTGCCTAGAGTGTTGAGACAATGAAAAGATGTAAGACTTCATGTACAAAAGTCACTGGAGAAATATTGGAGTCTACCCTCAGGCTGATTATTTCATTCCCTCCCTTTCTGTCTTGCAGAACACATGTATCTCAGACCATGGTCTGAGCATCTATTGAAGAGCTGCTCACATTCTGTTACTGGTTTTTGGGGTATTTTTTGTTAAGATGCATAGGTTGGACAGGAGTTGTATTACACTGTTCAGTTAGGGATGAAATTAAGGTCACAGTTCATCCTTCCATCAATTTTGTCTTCCAATAGCTCTGAGGATGTCTGTGTAATTGCTTAGGGCATAGGCACAATGTTTATGAAAATGTAGCTCATGCACAAAAGTCTGTGCAGAGCCACAGGCAGCCTGACCGATCAATTCTTTCTGGGCTTCCATGGCACAAATTGCACAAATTACATCTGTGTCATGTGGAGGTCTTTAGCTTTCTTGTCTACATCTAATACTCTTTTTCTCTTAAAATCTTCAACTGGATTTGACCTCTTCTCAGTCACGAGGTAGATAAATAAGAGCTTGGATTTACCCAAACTACAAGAACAGCAAATATCTACTGGCACACCACGTTGTTTTAGTTTGTAGCACAGATGGGATGCAAACTGCATTTTATACACAGGCATCATTTATCCAGATGACGAATTGGGTAAAAAATACTTGGGACTTTCATGCCTTTGCTGGAGCTGACATCTATCCCAAATTTGTCAAAGTAGTTACTGTTCTGTAAAGATTTGGTCTTGTACTTGAAACAAAGCTGGATATTTTGAGACAGGCTCCCAGCTTTCCATGCCACCCAACCCACTGTGTTAGGCCTCACATAGTTGCTTGCAGAAGGACTGAGCGAACAGAAAGAACAAATGACTTTGGGACTGAAGTATGTTGATCCAGAGATTGTTGCAGTACTAACTGGACTTCAAATCACAATCCTGTTTTACTGCCTGGGTGGTGGATAGAATTTTTACCCTACAAAAAATAGAGATTGCAGGAGCTATGAAGAAGATTTTATGTTGCAAGCCGAAGGTCTAATTTGTTCCTGACAGATCAGAAAATCAGTGACTGATTATGTAGCTCAGGGTTGCTGTATCCCTTGTTTTTAGCAACTCCAGAATCCTTTGCAGGCAAAACTTTTTTTGGTCCTTGTTTATGCAGAATTCTAATATGTAAATGCCTGTTTAAAGCTTATCCTTGATGTTTCTTGTCAAACTTCATGGACTCAATCAAAGAGATGCATTTTTCTGATTCTGCCCAACTGGGAGCTGCTTCTACTTTCAAAAAATATTCTCATAGGGATGGAGGCATCTCATTTATCCCCTTACAGCATTCATCTCCCCATACTCTTACACTGTGTTTTTGTTACTCTGAGAGTCACTGTTGCCAGTACTAACAAGATTGACAGGTTATGAGCTAAGGAATTGCAGCGTATTCTTGTAGTCACAGCTGGGCTGCTCCCATACGTGATCTTCATGGAGCTATTGCAGTGTCTCTAGTTTAGACACGTCTTTGGACCTGTTAGTTGACTATGCAGAATGGAAGCTCTACATTCTCTTCCCGTGTACTTGAAGATGTGCAACATCTTCAACTTTTTTCTCCTTTTCAACTTCTCTGATTACATTCATATGAGAACAGAATTCTGTCATTTTATCCTGCTTGCTGTCTCAGTCTTGGCTACCAGTGGAATAGCATGTGCTTCCTGTTCATTTGTCTTAGACACTGGGTTTGCCTGATTTAAAGTATGGCAAAGCTAATGTTATAATGACAGTTATGTTCTTTCACCAAGTTCTTCCTCTTAGCTTGACTGCTTTTCTGTTCCAGGGGAGAGCAATAGTGAATTTGCCCTTTTTGCTTTCACTGCTCAGCTTGATGCTAATCTGCCAGCATTTCTTTCTCTGATCTTCTGTTGACTGTCCAGGCTTAGTCTTGCTTCCTTTGTTCTGACAGCTGCTCCAGATTCATCTTTTATGCCTTTCTCTCATATTTGCTTATGTGTCATCTTTGTTGCCATCTTTGATGTTTACGATGACCTTACTGAGAGCTCTACTTGAAGGAACTTGTCTTTCTAGTGGCCCAGAAGGCACCAAGGAGTCAAACCAAGGAGAGGAATTATCTGGAACCCATGAGTATAGGAGCCAACTATGACCAAATAATTTTGCTTTTAAGTCTTATCCCTTTTCCACCATATGGGATAACATACAACGACTTATATCTTCAGCCTACATCTTGCACTCTGTGTATGTGACTGCACTGTTAAAGATGACCAGGTCATGGTCAGAATGGACTGGGGCTTGAAGTCAAATGTTTCATTTGGTTGAAGCAGCTGGTGGATTTTTATTTTTTTTTCCATTATGTGACAAACTTTTTTTTTTTTTTAAGGACAAACAGACTTGAGCTGCCTTTCTCTCCCTCTGCAAGATGCAAATATCTTATTCCCAAAACTATGAGGTATTAAATTTTAGAATACTACATTTTTAGCCCAATTGTAGTGATTTTGTTATGGAATTATAGGGCATTCCTAAATTATATTTTGCACAGTGAGGTTAGAATACACATCTTCTCATTGTGGTATTTTAAAGAAGTGATAGGCAGACTTCAACATGCAATTCAGCAGTTCATAATAATATTATATTGAATTAGAGTGTTTGGCCAGGAAATACGCTTATGAATAAACTGGTGGAGTAACTCTATAGCTGGCTGCTTTGAAGTAGTGCTCAGTCATTTAATTTCACATTAATTTTTAATAATAAATCAAACCTGTTTATTGTATTAAAATTCCACTTGGTTTGGGTTCTTAGACCGCTGCAGTCTTTCAGTGACAGAAGGGATTTTTAAGACATTAAACTGTTTGCTTTCTGAACTTTAATTTGCATTGCACTCTACTCCTTTTAATAATTAAATGATAATTTAATACAATTATAATATCTGAGGTTGGGATTGGAAGCAGTTCTTTTTCATCTGTTTCTCATTGTCAATGCAATTGAAGTTTCCCAAAAGAAAAGAAACAAGATCTGAATATTCTAAACTATCCAAGTTAGCATACTTTTTCTTGGTGACAAATAGCCTCCTGGAAGGTATCAGTTCAGTCTCAAATCTTTAAGAGGTAATTTTTACAGAGATCTGTATGTGTAGAAAGTCAGAGTAACCAGAGAAGGTTTCTAATGAAATCTTGGCTTTGGTGGTGAAAACGTCTGACTAGGTTTAATAAAACCTTGATTACACTGCTGCATTCATGAGCATTTCTGCAAGTCTACCCTGATGACATATAAACTTTAAATTAGGCGTAGTCAATAAAATTCTACCTAATATGGTTTCATATTTTGAAAGGTTTCCCTGTAATTACCCCAGCTAGTTAGTCTGTTTTCTAACCATTTTGGAATCTGCATGTGCTGAAAGAAATCATCCTGCAAAAAATGGTGCTTGTACAGCATGTTAAAATGTTAAGTGACCTGGCAGAGACCTTCCCTTGCCTCAGCCTCCTTATTTAGTGACCTTCCACAAGTGATGAGACTGCAGCCCTTCTCCCAGCAGCTGATTTCTAAATTTGGTCTGTCAAATAGTATCATAAAGGTGGTAGGTGAGGTTACAAGATCTGATCAGAACATAACAATTTAACAGCCACCAGAAGGTACGAAAGAGTGTCAGGAAAAACAATCAAGTGCTGTCTCTTTATCATTGTATCAGCTTTCTTTGCATGGTCCCTTGTGAAAGCCTTTACTGATGTCTTTCGGCTATGTATCATTATAATACCTACAATACGCATTACATCATAGGACAAATATGCCACATTGAGCAATGATACTTGTGTTAGCCAGTCCTGTGGCCTATATCAAAATTCTCTTGCTACCATTCCCTGCAACAACACTTCCTCAGATATAATGGACTACAGCATATCATCAACTTAAAGTTCATACATCTGCCTTAATGTTTTTTGCATATCCCTGTTACAGGTAATGGCTGTGACTACTCAAGGGAAAAAGAATCCATTTTTTTCCTCTTTCAGTGGTAGTTCAGACATTCTTCAAGCATTTCCTCTGTCATTGCTGTGTTTGCATGCCTAGATAGGTAAATCCTCTGTGTGTTTGTGTCTCTTAGGCAGGAAGGAAAGGGAAGAAAACCAGTTAAAAGAAAAACACAGTGATGATAAACCCACAAGAATTAACTAGAACAGCTGTGTAGGCAGTAGCATTTAATTGACTTTTGTTGTTGGGTCTCTTTATGACAGTTCAATAGATAGCAAATTGTGTCCTATTAGTGGTGCTGTTTTATAAGAAGGAATTTGCAGAATAAAATCATTTGAGGTGTTTCTGCTAGAATGGCAGATGCTTATTTCAGAAGGACTTCGGATGCTAAGAGCTTTGAAACAGGTCTTCTCCTTTACTGTAGAGTGATGCATCAGTATATAGTTGGGCTGGAAATACAAAGACAGCATTGGAAATCAGACCTGCTGCCTTGATGTATCAGAACTTCAGTTTATGACAAGTTGTGAGCTCAGGTGCCTAACTGAAATGGGGCTCTTCTGCTCAAATTCTGACATAAAATTATTCTTAAATTTTTTAATTCCCCTAAAGTTAGAACATTGTATTCTTTAAGGTGCTAACTGAAAATAGCATTCCTTAGCAGGAATGCTATTTTCCTGTGTTTGCTTATCAAAGTTAAAACAGAGAAGTTACTTTCTGCATGGCATTGAAATATTCCAAGCTTTCTACAGGTTACAGATATTCACTTGTCATTTTGAAGAATATCATTCCAGATTCAGGTAAGGGGGATATATGTAGGATTAGAGACCTTTAGTCCTATGTCTTCAGTTGAAGAAAAAGTCCTAATATATTCCTAGAATCTTAAATTATTAAAGGCACATGCCTTTAAATATGAACGCTGGTTTTGGGCAAAAGTGACACAGGGTACTAATGTAATAGATGATTAGTTTTCATACTAATGGCACAGTGAATTGTCGCACACAGGCATCATAATGGGGAGGATGACTGGTGACAGTAGAATGGACAAATGGACTTTTAAATGCTTGCAGTGAGGGCTGGAGCGGAGCAGAGTTAAGGCTGATTATTTAAAAGCAATGATTCTAACCACTAACTGATTATTTTTAGTGATGATTGTTTCATTTAAGTTTTAGATAATAATCTCACAGAGTAAATTGGCTTCATAAAATCAGTTATGAAAGGTGGTGAAAGGCATTATAGTGTATCCACAACCAGGGTCCATCTGGCATTCAGGACATGAAGAAACATTGAAAGTTATACCTGTAACTGTGCATGGTGTTTGCCTACAGTGTGGGAATGATTTGTTTCAGCCAGCTGAGAAGCATCTTCTGAGTGCCCTTGGGTCATCACCTTCATCTAAGTCTACATGGGTACCCATCATCCTGTCCAGGACTTGTTCTGCTCCTGCCAGGCAAGCAGTGGGCAGGGCAGCCCATGGGGCATGTATGCATGCACAACAGTGACTGATGTAAACATTTATGTCTGCTTCAGCCTGCACTTCAGTAAGCAGGACATAACAGAGACCTAGCTACCATCTTGTTTACTCAGTCAACATGTTTTAAGATATAAATATTTTTATTCTTTTTTTGGATATTTGTCAACCACATCTTAGGTTCAGTGGGAAACTTATACTGTAATGTTTGGCAGCAGTCATATGTTATGAGGATGGTGCGTGAGAAACAGGATGCCCAGGTCCTAGCTTGTTTAAACAATCTGTCTAGGTTCTACTGCCGTGCTCAAGACCATGGTATGCGAGTGCTTACCAAGCCCTCTTGAGTTGTGGAGGTAAGGCCTAGGTAGGCATTCAGCCTTATTTTTTTAAGGATGGAATTTAGAGGCCTTTTGCTTTGTACCTTGGAAGAGTTCTCCTTGATAAAGCATTTTTGCCTCTTGCCACTAGTCTGAGGTGGAATCCCTCAACTGCCTTTAAAGTTGCTGGCAAAGTGACCTTGACAAAAATTACATCAGGTATTGTACTGGGGGATGAGCCAGTATTAATGCATTGACTTTAGCTTAACTCTCAGGTGGAATAGGGTGTTGGCTGTATAAGAAGTTAACCAACAAGTGTTGTTAAGTACCTTTGTCCAGGGCGTGCTGAGGGGCCAGATGAGATCATCTGGGTGCTGTTTTCCTAAGCACAGTTCAAATTTGAACAGGTCTTGTCTCAAAGGGCTTGCGAGCAATGTCAGTGCAGGGAAAAGCGTGAGGAATGCAGAAGTAAAATCAACTGTGCTACACATGTGAAACCACATTAGTGTTATGAATTTTATTGTTTTAGTGGGAAAATAACATGCAAGAAGGAAGGACTGTTTTAGTGAAGAGGAAGAAAACTAGGGAGAATGAAGGTAGTGCAGAGAAGTGCAGAGCATATGGTTAATGAAGCTAAGATTAAAATTTCTGAAAGAGGTTATATAAATTAGAGGACACAGAGAAATGTAATGTTTAAATAAGGATTAGGAGTAAACCTAATGCTTGTATTACATTTGCACATTTTGGAGAGTATGTCTTGAATGCCATACACCTGTGCTCCTACAATAGCTTTCTCTTAAATATCATGTTGGGAGGAAGGGATGCTAAACTGTCCAAAGGACAAGCAAAACCTGCTGGAAGTAGTTGTGCCCCTTATGAAAGCTTGAGCTTTGGCATGTCTCTAGACTCTGCATGGGACTGGAAGCAGCTTTCCTTTCCCTTCCCTATCTCAAATGCTGTATAGTTCACTGCAGTTGGCAGAGTAAAAACCTGAGGGACCGAGAAGCAGCACTTAGTGTGTGAACTTCTCATTTAAAACCAGTTAACTGTTTTTCTGTGTGTTCTCATCTCTGTTGTCTCCTATATAGGATGCTCAGTGATCCTTCATTGTACATGGGCAATTTCAAAGGTGTGCCCATAAGTATTTGCAAAGAATATAAAAGGTAAGTGGTAAGAGTCTGGTGGCCAAGAATATTTGTAATGGCAAGTAAAGCTCAAGAAGAAATTTAAGGCTATTTCTATACTTTTTGTCCTGGTCTCTCCTACCCTCCCATTTTGGCACCCAGGATTTAGAAAACAAACCAAATTAGAGTGTTTGGCATCTTTTTTTTGTGCAAGTTGTTCTTCTGCTAAGATACTGAACAAAGCGTCTGTACAGCCTATGTCCTACTCTCCCATAGCTATAGGTAGTGTGGATAATACCACTATAACAGGCCATTTTAGCCTCACAAGGGCTAACCTTGATGGTCTGTTGCATAAAATGGTGTCTTTCCCAAGCCATTGCAGATGGAGACATGTGCTGTAGTACTACAGTAAATAGACCATAGTTTGTTTTCTTAACCTTTGTCTAGCTGTATTACAAAATATCCAATTTATCTAGTAACTTCATCAGGAGGCTGGGATGTTTCTAGGCAGTACAAGCGTAGATAACCACATAGCAGAGTTGGTTGGGAGAGTGTGACTAATGGAAATCGAAAGATCAACCATGACTGTGGTTTTAACTCCCAGATTTCCAATGTGAAATTTGTGAAATTACCCTGGAAGCTCCCATCACCTTCCAGGCTCTGTCCTTCCCTTTAGTATGCTTCAACCTCTCTGCCCCACAGCTCAGCACCCACCCCACTATGTCCTTTCCCAGTTCTACTCATGGTTTTCCTCCCTCAGCCTTGTGCCTGATTCCACGCAGTTGCTTCTGCCCCACAGGGACAGACAGAGCAGAGAGCTGCTGCACAGGTCTGCAACTGGGGATAGCTGCTAAGTCTTCACAAAAAAGCAAAGCATGCACATTTAAAATACAAAAGTGGGTGTTTCAGTGGGTGCTGTAATACAGTGCTTTTTTACTTTTGCCTTTATTAGCACCCTCAATGGATTTAATAATATTTTCTCTCTGGTTTTGTTTTTGCTATTTTTTTTTCTTCTACCCTGTCTGTTCAAGACTTCTGCATTCTATAAATATTTAAAATAGGAAAATTCAGCCTGCATAGCTGAACATGTACGCAAATTAGCAGTTGGAGAGTTGGGGGTTTTTGAGTTTGATGTGTTTGTTGGATTTACAGTACACAGGCTTCTGGTCTTGAGGACATTTGGGAGGGGATTCTTTCTTCTTCTATGCATATTATGTCCAGCAAGATGACAGTCTGATATTGATTAGGGCTTCTAGATGCAAGAGCAATAGACCTATTAAGAAAATAATGAATTTGTGTGTCATGCTATCCACTAACGAATTGCCTGACTACCAAGTATATTAAGGGGTCAACAACTCAGAGGTATTCTGGAGAGGGTTAGTGACGGAGCCTGGTGGTTTATTGAAGAGCAAGGGGTTTAGAGCCAGCTGTGCCAGTATATGAAGTTTATCTCTCCATTGTCATGAATTAATTATGCTAAGATGATACTCAGCAAGAGGCAGCTAGCAGTGAGACCAGAAGAGTCTTGACATGGTTAATGACAGGGTAAAGAGGAAGAAAGGTGATTTTCCAGTTCGTGCTGCCTCTTCCACTTACCTTCTCTGTGTAGCAAATAATCCCGTAATCATAGCTGTCAGTAACTTAACCATATTTGGATTCCTGAAACAAACTGCAGTGTTTCGTTCATCTTTGAATGGCAAGCAGTTCCTTATGAAGCTTAATTGTTTTGTTTACATGTAGCTAGTTACTTACCATGTGGTAAGAACAATAGGCTGACTGGCTTGTTTAACTCCTGATCAGAATGAGATAAAACACAGAAAGCTATGAGGGTCTATTCCTTAAACAGACCACATGTCAGATGCAACCTCCTTAGCTGGTTGCAGTGTAGAAAACCTGCTGCAAAAGCCCTTTGTCACAGCTGTGCAGTGTCATGTGTGACTTTGCTGTGCATCCTCACTGTTTAACCTCCAGCTAAAAGCAAGGGTTGTTTCTTGGGCCTTTCTGTTTCACGTGGTCTGGGTTTCTGACAAGTTGTCTGACTCAGTGACCAGATCTGGCAGAGAGGAGACTACCAGGTGAGGCTCTGGCCTCACTTTCCCTCATAGCTTAACCTGGATCACACCCATTTTGCAACAGAAGCATCTGGTTTTCCTCTCTTCAGTAAGGAGGCAGGGCAGGTACTTGGGGCAGCATGAGCTTTGATTTCTCAACCAGCCACGCGTATCATGCAGTATGGGGAATGAAAGGGAGGTTGCTCCAGTAAAGTTAGGTCTCTGACAGCTAGATCTCTGCTACTGACAGGAGACATTTTTAGCAAGGGTGCTCCAACCATAGCAGAACACTGTTCTTGTTGTCATGCAGTCCTCCAGATACCAGCACTGTGCTGTGATCCACTATGACAGGAGTGAGTGACCCAACACGTGCTTTCCTGCCCAGGACTTGAGATGTTCATGGGCAGGGCTGACAGAGTAACAGAGACAAAAGAATTATTTTTTTGTCTCGGGATTGGGACTTGCACCCTGATGGAATCCGTTCCATCTTGGTGGGGCATGGTACCAATACCAGGTCTCCCCCACATAGCAGAGATTTTTTTTTTTTTTATGTGTTTGTTTCTTCATTTCGCTGGTGGCTTTTCCCCTGAAAACCTCTGAACTAAAATTTAGAAAGTTTTCTGAGAAAAACATACAGTTTGTTCCACAGGTAGCTTCTATTGGTGGAAGGGAATTCTTTGTTACACCTACTTGTACCTAAGGACTAAGGTAGATGTTCTCCATTAATTTCTCTTAAGTGAACTGCAGCCTTGGTAATAGCAGACACCCACATACCAGCTGAGCTAGCTTCCCTGCCAACCCTGCAAACTGAAGAACAAGTTGCTATCATCTCTTATTTTGTGAATATGTGTGCAACTGGGAATGAGAGGCCATTGAAAATACTCACAGAAAGAACAAGTGCAGGAGTGTGCTTATAATCCTAAAATCTTTATCGTAGTTTTCCATTAATGAAATGTCATCTGACTGGCACAGTTGTGTGCTCTCATCTTGGGTGTAGTTTACAGTTGCCACCTCCACTTGAAGAGATGCGAATAGAGGCTGATACCCTTTAGGAGAGTATATCTCCACAGCTGTTACCCTTCCCTCTGTAGGCTCTCTCTCATTGCAGAGATAATGCAAGGCAGAAATATTTCCCCTTTGTATATATTTATGGCACAGAGAAGCCAGATCAGGTGAATAACTCAACAAGATCACAATGAAAGTGGTATTCTAGAGAATACTAGAAGTTATCATTACCTTCCCAAGCCTTCAGACTATGAAAATGAACTTTAAAAGTCTACTGAAGATTTAAGCAGTAAAGAGTCCCTTCCCCTCCAGCTCCACCGGAATATGACGTAAACTGCTTCTAGACCCGGAGGCCTTCTCAATAAAGACTTATCACTTGTTTTGAGCTTACAAACTTTTACAACTACATTATAAATGGAAAGGTTAGCATGTCTGCTCTTGCCTTTTCAGTCTTCTACTTGTGTAACATGAAGTCTAATAGTCATCACAAAAAAAAAACCTTTCAGGAATGTGTCTTTGAGGAGGAAAAAAATCCACAAGGGTCAATTATATTCCTCACAAGAATTCAGCATCTGAGTCAGGGGTTCCCAATGGCTGACTTGGAAAGTGCTATATATGACCCTTTTCAGGGATTTTCAAATTGTGGCTGTTCTGTGTTGTTATGCAGATTGATTTTTGTTCAATATTAGCAAAATAGTTCAATAAATTGCAGGCCCTAGCCTGATGTCCCAC
The DNA here is from genome assembly GCA_033439905.1 of Ceryle rudis. NCBI lineage: Eukaryota > Metazoa > Chordata > Aves > Coraciiformes > Cerylidae > Ceryle > Ceryle rudis. Next base: position 15,234 of record JAAGNO010027860.1, read on the forward strand.
ATATTAAGTTGACCTCTCTGGACAAAACTCTGGGAACCTTCTGAGCTCATCATCCAAGAAAATCTTTCTTTTGGAAGACAATCTGCAAAAGATAATCTATTTTGTCAAGTATTACCACACCTCTGCAAACATACTGTCCTCATCTGGATGATCTCATGCATATCTGTTGAAGCTCTTACTTTGCTTTGAGACAGCAATTGCAATGAAACAGTAATATATACAGTATATAAAAAGTTTTTTGGCAAGATCCAGTACAATCATCTTGTAGTGAAATCATTGTTAATATCACTTAACTACCTGGTGTTTGGTCCAGAGAAACTGGTCACAACTACGTCTTCCTTTAGATACTTAAGTAAATGGAACATGTGAGATTGCTTGTTGTATAAATGTAGGGCAAGGAGGACATGGATCATAATTTGTCTCTTGGTAAGAATTGTGAAGTACATTCCCCCTCTGTTTTTTCTCAGTGGGTAGTTGATACAGTCATAGTTGCTAAAAAGGTACAAGCTCTCTAGCATTCCTTACCAAAGTAACCTTGTTTGGAAAGTCTCAACTTGAAGAAATGTAAAATAGTAATCTCTGGCTTTAAGAAAAGCATTTGGTACTATAGAAAGTAAGTGAAGATTAACTAACCTGCTGGAGCATCACAGGTTGGAAACCTGAATGTTCTAGCAGACGCCGTCATTTTGGGAATGGAGCAGGTGCAAGTCCTGCAAATTCGTCATGGTCTTCCTCACGTAGTAGGAAGTGGCATTGCTGCCCTGGATACAAACATCCTAAAAGAGAAGTGAGTGAGGTAGGTAGTGACTTCACAGAAGTAAACGCTTGGACACAGCTCATACTGTGAGTCTTGGAGTGCCAGGTAGTAATACGAGTCCTTTTGGAAAGACTATCAGTGTTTCCAGTGAAAAAGGTAATACCTACCTATGATAAAGTCTTAAAAAACAAACAAACAAACAAGCTACCAAAGCCAGTATTCTTGCACAGCCATTGGTTTTCAGCTTTTAGAGCTCTTCTTCTGGAGCGTTTTTACTAATGGGTGGTCTAAACCCCAAGGTGATTAAATAACTGATCTGCCTTAAATATCTGATCACCTTGGAAACGGGGAATGCCTGCTGTGAAACTGATCTGGCCCTGGAGGATCCAGGATGGAAGTTCACATATAAAAAAGACTTTCTCTCCTTTTTTAGTTGCTTAGAGAGTTGACAGTAAGGTCTGTGTTTCCAGCCATGTGCGTAATGTAACAAATACTTTTCTGGCTTATGGCAGAAAGCACTTTATAGTAAATGCTGCATTGGAACTAGGATTGCCCATGTTTCTACTGCTGAAATTAGGAGAAAAAAAAACCAACTACCTTCACACTCCATAATGCAGAGCATGCACCCACACAGTTTTAGCTCCTTATTTACACCATCCAGTTTATTGTGGGCCATGGCAACTATCTACATTATGTCTGTTCTTGCTTGCATCCTTGAGAGATAATGAGATCGTGCAGTGGATGTATTGACAGCACAGTGTTTTCCAAATTCCTTTGCCTTTGTTCTGTTCTCCATACAGCCCACTTAATCTCTTTCTGTACTGTTGAGTCTTAAAACTTCTTCAAGATTTTTCTTTTTTACTGGACTCATCCATAAAACCCAAGAAATTCTACCTTACAGTCCCTAGGGCAGTCTTGTTCCCTCAAAATATCAGTCTGCATCCACCCATGTAAATCAGCTTACATTTGTCCCCCATCTGTTTTAATATCTCCATGCAACCAAGACTCTGGCCTTTCATCTGTCTTGAACTCTTGGGAATTACTCAACAGTTTGACAAAGCATTTTTTCTTCCTCCTGCAATGAAGGTAGCATCAAGTTAGGAGTGTGTAATAGGCCAGGCTTTTCAGTTTCCCTGGGGACTGTGATGTGGTAGCCTGAAGATGGAGGGAGATTTTCCTCATTGCATTTGGCATGGAGGCCAGAGAGTCCTTTGCTCTTTCAGGCCTTTTAGGGTTCTCACTGTCCCATGGAAGTACTTTCTTTCCCAGCTTTCCTGACCCTTTACCATGTGGCCAGATAGATGTTATGGGATACACAGAAACAATAAGTACAGTAAGCCCTAAAGGATAGTGGAAAGAGGTGGAGCTAATTCATGCCTGATATCCTTACTCAGAAAATTACAGTAAGGTAAGATCCTCAACATTCCTTCACGGCTTGATGTCCTCTTATCCCGGAAATTAAGCTATGCTGAATTATATGTTTGCATCTGTTTCCTTTCCAAAACGTGCAGCTTGGTTTTAAACGATAAAGCTTGCCATTGGGGCTGACAATGGGCTTGGTTTAAGTTCACTTCTCAAATTTTTATTATTGGAGTGGCTCATGTAACTTGTTAACATGCAAGAAATTATTAAGCTTTCACTTCCCCCACTCCCATTTCCTGTTTGGATGTTGAAAGGAAGCCCTGATTGCTAATTTGTGATTAGCCAGCAACCCAGAGTGAACTTAATCCTGCGGGTTTGTGTGGCGCTTGCCTGTGCAGATCCCGCCTCTCGAGAGCAGGCTGCTGAGTCTCACGTTTCATGGTGGGAGCTGTAAACAATCAGCTCTTCTTTCCGTGAATTCATGGCCTGCCTTCTGAGAACAGAGGTGATGCACTGCCTGCCAGCGCATGGGAATTGAAGCTAAAACTTTGGGTGCCGAGAGAGA